>JAXCEF010000191.1:0-95395 GCA_037178605.1 Colletotrichum euphorbiae
TCTTAATAATAGCTAGGAAGGTTAATACTAGCTTAACTAGATAAATAACCCCTAAAACTATTAGGGAGATATACTTAGCACTAGCATATAAGCACTAAGGCGTTACTAAGATATAGAAACGCATCCAATAATACTACAATAAAACCGCTACACAACAGGAAATAGCAAATACTATTAAAGACTGCGAAATTTGCGCTAAGAGTAAGCCTAATTAATATTAACCCTATAGAGGAATTTAACTACTACTAGTACCTAGAGCAGTACAGTAATCTGTATCTCTAGACTTTATTCTTAAATTACTAGAGTTAAAAGAACTAATAACTAATACTAAGTATAATAGCATTTTAGTTATTATTGACTAACTTATAAAATATACCTACTTTATTCTATATATAGAGTTAAGTACTATAGAAAACCTTAGTTATATATTTCTAAAAACTATTATTAGCTAATATAGTATATTAATAGAAATTATATTAGATAGAGATAAACTATTTACTTCTAAGTTTTAGAGATCTCTAATCTCGCAGCTTAGATCTAATTATAAATTCTTAACTGCTTTTTATCTATAGACTAACAGATAGACTAAATAAATTAACTAGATCCTTAAGATCTACTTACGCTATTATATTAATTATGAATAAAATAATTAGGTATTACTACTACTAATAGCCTAATTTGCTTATAATAGTGTAGTAGAAGAAAGTATATAGTAATTACTATTCTATCTTAACTATAGAGTTCACCCCACTACATATAGAGAACTATAATAAGGCCTAGTAGTACTTAAAGCTATAGTAAATATTAAGAAAATTTAAGAAATTTAGGAGGAACTCCCTAAAGACCTCAAATTTATGCGCGAACGCATATGCAAATACGCTAATAATAAAAGGGTTGAGGGACTAACTCTAAAGGAGGGAAATATTATCTACCTTACTTAATAAAATATTAAAACTAAATAATTAAATAATAAATTAAACTATAAAAAATTTAAACTATTTTAAATTAATAAAAAGCTATTAGATATTAGCTATAAACTCTCACTACTAGATACTATAAAGTACTATCTAATCTTTTATATTTTACTTCTCAAACTAATACTATAAGGATTATAAATAAGTAACCTTATTATTATGGAATTAAATAAACTAGAATATAAACTTAAATAAACTATTAACTATATTAAAAATAAGAATAAAACTTAATACCTCATTAGGTAGAAAGAGTATAGATATAGGGATAATATAAAGGAACTAACTATAGATCTCAAGCACGCACAAAAAATAACTCCGCATATATTAGGAATAGTAAATACTAAACGAACTATAAATAGAACCCGCACCTAAGGAAATACGCGAAAATAAAGCCTAACTTATTTAAGCCTAACTAATAGTTAGACTAATATAATAAGACTAACTATAAGATACTAATCTATTTATATAACTAGGGATACTAGCAAACTAGAATACCTCACCTAATAAGAAATTTGGGGTACTAGGACTCTAATCCCCTAAAACTATATCTAAATCTACTATACTAAAACTACATATAGACTAAGCCTCTAACACGGGAGAAACCACTAGTTCCTCCTTAGTAACTTCACGACCTTTATGAAATACTATTCTTTTCTGCTTTCTCAAATAATCTAGCCGCGCTATAGACTTATCTAACTCAGCCTGCGCAGTATATAGGGTAGCAGCCTTTTTTTACAATACCTCCTCCTCTACTACTTTAGCATCGTCTAAATAAGCAGCCTCATCTATGAATTAGTTAACTAAAAAACAAGTTAGTAAAATAAGAAATACTAGTATCATAATAAATATATATAAGCATAAACTACATCAGCCGCTGCATCACATAATCGCCCCAAATAAGTATACTCACTATAAACTTCACCTCTAGGAAGAAGCTTATAATATTTCCCTATTAGATAATAATATAAATAAGGTGTATTAATAATAATACTAAACTTAGCAATATAAAGCGCATAGTTATAATAATAAAGAGTAGAGGTAGAATTTAAATTTGATTTTTAAATACAACCTAATATAGTATTAGTATTATAGGTAAAAATTAGGACGTATAATTAATAGATCCCCAACCTAAGACTAACGACCTACTTATATTAGGTCTTGAGGATAAGACCTTTAGAGAGGGAACCTAATATTATAACCTATTATATAAGGATAATAGTTATCCGACCCACTTAGGCGTTAAACGGCTAGAACAGGATATTTATACTATAGGATCACGGGAATACTAGGAATGCCTATAGAAGGGAAGAACTATAATATAAGTCACGTTATAATAAGATAAGGAGTAATTAGTAGAGTATAGTAGGAAGCACTTAGTAATTAGTTAGCCTTACTAACTAATAGCAATTACTAATATATAGAGGTAATTACCTAATAGTAAGACTAGGGGCTATTTGGGACTTATATATAGTATAGACTTAGGTCTCCTCAAGGACAGACTTCTATAGCTCTTTAGCAATTAACTTTATGATTACCCTAATAGGTACTCTTAGCTTTATCTTATACTGCGACCCCTTATGAGGACTATAACTGATTACTGTACTCCTTGAACCCTAAGTTTTATTTAGCAACATAGTATAGCAAGACTATACTATTAACCTAGCGTCATCCCTCAGCTTCTGGTAGCAGAACCCTACTGTCGGATAGCTGACCGTAACAGCTATCCAGTTATAATAGCTTTAAAATTAATTAATAATACGTATAAGACTCTTAATTATCAGTCTTTTACGCGTTAATTAGGTTAAAATTGCTATGTGTGTTTCGTGAGTTCTTAAGTACAAGGTTCTCCACTAAGTCTCCGCTAAGTATAGGTATCTACAATCCAGCTACCTATCAAGACGGATTACGGGTTAAATCGGCATACGCCTAGTTCAATAGAACAGACTTTGCAGGAGTTATATAAATACGTATTATTAAAAGGAGATTCTATATATATCTAGCGTAATAAGCTAAGTTATACTCTTTATACCTTAATATACCTACTTTTATATATACTACTTATTCTTCTCTAATCTAGGCTTATAGCTATACTTTTATAGTTATATAACTTCTACTTTATTCTAAGAGATTAGCTTAGGATTATAGCTGCGTGCACTTACTAAACTATAGCGAACCCTATACCTAATAAAGCTTTCATAACTTCTTTTAATACGCCTAAAACTACTACTAAGCCTTTAGTAATACTCTTAACTATATTTTTAGTAATAGCTTTATTAAATAACTTTATTATAATAAGCCTTCTTTAAGCTCTTACTAACTATATAATATTATTTATACCTATACTATACTATTATAAATACTCTTCTCTTTATATCTATAATATTCTTAAGGAGAATAATAGAACGACGCAGAGGATATATGTAAGCAGGCAGCTAAGAACAGCTACTAAAACCAATACAAAACAACCCCTAAACAGAGTCGTGCGCCCTTAGTACTATGCTAGCAAGGGCGACTTACTGCCAGATAGTCCTCAGAGTGAGGGAAACTTCTATAGAGCTAAGGGACTCCTGATTAGGGTCCCTTAGGTAATGAGATTTCCCTAGGATATTGCGGAATTAAGTAATATACCTTATTAAAGTAATATAATATACTAAAAATGAGCTTAAGATAGCTAGCCGTCTAATTAGAAAGATATAAAATAAAATAATAAGATAAATATAGATATAATTATAGTGCGCGTATATATTAAAAAGTAGATATCTATAGAAAAAGAAGGTGAAAAGTAGGATAAAAAGAAGATAATCTCCCTCCCCCTTTAAGTATATGATGCTCCCTCATTAGACCCCTATTTATAGGAGGTCTTTCTCAATTAGAGCGCTAACTAAGGAGAAGAAAGCTGAAAGAAAATAAAACTAGCTGATACGTTCGCTGCCCGACTCTAATAATACCTTAATAGAAGTAACTAATTAACTTATTACTATATAGAATTTATACTCTTCTTTTTAATTTGAGGCCTTTAATACTTATTATATCTAGTAAGTATGGAGATATTACTTATTCTAAGTAGCTACTAACTAATAGCTACTTAGCTATAGATTTAGGAAGTACTATTTATAAGTAGTAACTATTAGTTTATAGTAAATCACCTCCTTAGGTACCCGGTATAGATCCTAACCTTTACTATTCTATATCTTATATTAATTTATTAGTGTCACTTAGATAGCGGTTAGTAGTATGATCGTACACAAAGAGTTTGAGGGTATTCAGGTATAATTAAAGGTGTCTTTAGCTATCTTGAATATTAGCAAGAGGAAGGAGGGCGGTGATCTTTATAGGTGCGAGGCGTATGCTCTACACCGCCCGGGCTGTTTTGCTGTGCTGACTGAGTGTGCGCCTTGCGCGCGCACGCCAATACTCCCAATATCCTATTACTTTTATTATGTTGACAGGAGGAAAGGTTGTAAAGCTCTCTTCCACTGAATTGTGCAGAGCTCTGTGCGTAGTATGCACTGCCAAACAAGGCACTGAGCTTCAAGCTTTTATTGCTAGTTCAAACCAGATACGCAATGGATAATAATGAGGTCCAAAGATTGCGATTTCATTGATGAACTTCAGTCTATATCCAGAGCACTCGTACTGATCTCCGCGTATTCTCAGCAGCTAATCGCCAATTCTCCATCCTTTACTAAGCAAGACTGCCCTCTCTGTTTGAAAAGGTTTCCAGTGAAACCACCTGGGGCCGCCGTCGCGAGTTGGACGATTCGCTCAGGTCCCATCTCGACGGTAGTGCCGGCTTCATGGAATCCGATCATCTTGGTCTTCACCAATCCGGAGCAAATGGCATTGGAAACACCACCAAACCGTAGCGCAGACCCCTATTGCGCGCGTGAGTTATTATTTCAGCGCACGCCCGGATTAAGCTTAGGGCGGTAAGAACTCCTAATTATTCTCGCGGAGTTAGGTAGCTAATATTTTAATAAAGTAGTTTAAGTACTTAGCTCAAGCTAACTATATTTATAAGTTCCGCTACCTTCACTATAGTATATCTACTATAGAATTAGCCTTATTACTAAAAATATAAGTTTACTATAGAAATAGCTTTTTTAAATAATCTAGGGTTACTATAACTCTTAGTACTTTCTATATCTATAACGTCGGCCTTAATAAATAATAATAATTTCATAGTTATGTTTTTAATTTAGTAATAACCTTAAAAAATATACTATAAACTTAAGGTACTTTGAGATAAGTAGGCTTTATAAGTATAGCGCAGTATTAGAAGCTTTACTTAATATATTATGTTTAGCTTAAGCTAAATACTAAAACCACTCTATTAACTTACTAGCTACCTTAAGTTAGATAGCTTATAAGCCCGACTCTTCCTATTTTCAAGGCCCCAAGAGTCAGGAAGCTTATAATAACAAATTAGTACGAATATTCGTGATATGTATTGTGTGTATATAAATCCAACTAGCACCCGAAGGGCGGTCTCAAGGACCCCTTTTACTGCGCGGACCCCTATTCGGCGCGCCGGAGTCAGCAAGAGTTCCGATCGGGGTCGGGCGGACATTTTAGCTCATCTCTCCTCTATACCTGCGCTCCTCGGCCCTCAATCTAATAAAGATAAAAACTCACCTTTCTCCCTCTGTTTTTTATACTACTAGCTATCTATACTTAACTATTCTTCACCCAACGCAACATATTCCATCGCTTTTATACTATAACTATCGCTAATATGAGAATTATCGTTGCTCTTTCTATGGCTACCTTGGCTGCGTCACTTCCGAGTATTATCCCTAGCGAGGCCCCCTCAGCAGCACCGCTTGAGCGGAGAGACGCGTGCACTGATGCAACCGACTCATTTCTAACTTGTTTCCACCGAGTTTTTGGGGCAGGTGATGATGCTAATACTGCAAGTTGAATCTATACTACGACTTATAGGGCAAAAGCTAACCTTAAACGTTTCCTAGATCTGCGCTCCAGTAGGTACTGCACTATAACCAGTTGCGTCCACGCTAATTTTAATAGGCTGCGAGAGTTTGTATACTATTATGCGGCAGCGTAAGGCTTTCTTTATTATATGCCTCTAGGCTTACTAACGATTTAATATAGTGCTAAGAAGCGGCTCTTATAATAAGGGCCCTAGAAGCATATATAGAGAGGAGAGTTAGGCTAAGTATCCGCCTGACTCTGCGCGGACTTCTATTGAACTGGTCGTATGACGATTTGACCTGAAATCCGTCTCGACAGCCGGATTGTAGGTACCTGTATTTAGCGGAGATTTTGGTGGAGACCTTTGTACTACGGAACTTACGAAATACACACAGCAATTTTCACCTAATTAACGCGTAGAAGTCTAATAATTAAGAGTCTTATGTATAATATTAGTTAATTTTGAAGCTATTATAACTGGAATAGCGCGTTTAATTGCACCTCAATTACTTCAAGCCTACTTTCGCAGACCTAATTCATTGTTTAATTATCTCCCTATTATTTACCCTTCGGCTTGGGCAGAGTGGGGCTAGCGCAGCCTCCTAAGTTCGTTCCTCTCTTTCTCGGGGTTTTCACTCATACATGTGGGTATACTCATGCACATAAAATGCCTCACCAGACTAGCCCCAACCTACTCTTCCTATAATATCTCAATAACTACTAAATCAATTCGCTTGAAACCTTTATTTTTATTCTTTTTCACCTAAATTTACCCTATCCACGATATTCAACGAAGATCTAGCAAAAAGGGCAAAAGCTGCTACAGAATAGTATTTTGCGTTGCGTCACACTCGTTATACGCAATTATATAAGGTACCTTCCTATAAGAATATTACTAGGAAGTTTGGGATAGCCTCTAAATAAACTATTTATAAGTATTATAACTTACTTAAAGTAGGGAAGCCTCTACTAACTAATTTAAGAGGGGGTTAACCTCCTACTATTACTAAAGCTAAGGATAGAAGCCTTATTATATATAGTAATCTACTAGAGAGGTTCCCTAGGCAGGTATCTATTACTAATAAGGCTCTTATATATTATACTAACTACCTATATATAAATTGCCTTATCCCAGCCAGCCCTATCTATACTAAATAGCTCTCTAAGTAGTTAGGAAAGCATCCTGAGATCCAGATTAATACCCCTAAGTTTAAGGAGGCTAAGAGGCTTAGGGCTAAGGCTAACCTCAAACATATTAAGGAATAGTTTGAGGAGTACAAGAATACTTTAGAGGCCTTTAATATTAAGTAAGATAATATCTAGAACTTTAATAAGTTACTCTTGTAGATAAAATAGATTACTAGAGAGGTAAAAGTTATTAGTATAAGAAGAAAAAACGTATCTAGGCCTATAGTATTTAACCTAGAGAATAAGGAGACTCTCATAGCTATTAATTATATCTATATAAGTAAAAAAACTATCTTATTCTTTCTAATACTTATAAGTAAGATAAATAAGATCCCTACTCTCCTTCTACTAAAACCTCCTACTAACAATAAGATAGGTTATCCTTAAGGATTTTATAAAAAGAAATAATAATCTCTATAAAATGTATACTAATTATTTTATATAAGAGATAAGTTGAATTACTAAAAAAATCCCTTCTAGATATTCATACTACTTAAGTTAGAAACTTATGAAGTTAGAGATTAAAAAAAAAGCTTTAGTAAATATTATTTATGAGATAAGTTAAATAAAGGAGATTTAGATAA
This sequence comes from Colletotrichum euphorbiae, assembly GCA_037178605.1. Classification (NCBI taxonomy): domain Eukaryota; kingdom Fungi; phylum Ascomycota; class Sordariomycetes; order Glomerellales; family Glomerellaceae; genus Colletotrichum; species Colletotrichum euphorbiae. Next base: position 7,679 of record JAXCEF010000191.1, read on the forward strand.
AAGAATTTAGATATCTAAAATAATACTTTAAAATAATAATAAGAAGAGATAGTCTAATAAAGTTTAGTAAGTTTATTAAGCTTTATTAGAGAAAGCGTATAAGATAAGTAGGAAGTTCTATTATCTATAATATATATACTATTTTAGAATACCTCTTATCTATACATAGGAGGAATTATCTCTATATATAGGGAGGTAGAGAGCTTAAAAATAACATTAATATACTACTACCTATGATTTGATCCTACTATTCCAAGAGAATTTCCAGGGTAGATGCAGTCGAGCCCCTTTTTCAAATAGCGAGTGCATCCTTTCTGGAGCTCCCGCGCTAGTCACGGGACCTAGCCTTCAGGCGTGAGGCTGGCCGCTGCGACGGGCGGTTAGGGGATACATGCAGACCTCGACCAACCGCACATCAAGCAGAGGATATAGTCTGGTGTACGTTGACATCAATGTGGAGGACTGCATTCTCTTGGCCCACGGGGTTCCCCTCCCCAAGATTGTGAGGCGATTGCCGAGAGAGCCGACTAATATCAACATTCCCGCGAGAGCTGCGACCGCGCCCGAGAACTTCTGTTACATATTCCAAGTATCAAGTATCAATCGGAGGCTTCCTGCGTGCCTCTTTTAGGGGCTCAGGGCTTGAGCACATTTGAGTTCGACTGTGCACTAGAGCCGGCAAGGTAATGACTTGCCACCTGCTATCGTGTCACGCTCTTAGCTGCTGCGAGGGGCGCGGGCAAACAGGAAGCCATCCAACTACGGACAGGATTAGATCTGCCCGCCAGGACCGAGACCACGGGTGGCCGGGTGAAGCTGTGAAGTTTGGGGGGCGTGTGTGTCGCGGGTGCATAGCAGCCCAATGGAGAACGTGAGAGAGCCCGATGGTGGTGTGGCAGGATCGGCGGCTGCGGTTGATGGGATTGAACGAGCGTGCGGATTGACAGGGGAACTCAACCCAATGGGAAGAGCCGCGGTGGAGGATAGATTAGCGTTTGACAATGATAGGTGGCTGAGTGATTGAGGGGGGTGTTCGGTTGCTTCTTATGTGTATCCGTGTTGCTGGGTAGTGGACTAGTGGTGAGAGGCCCAACTTTGGGGTGAGTTGTTTGATGAGTGAGACATGAAAGGAACGTTCAAGTGAGAAAAGATGCCGAGTGAGACTTGTGCCGAGGAGAGCGATTCGGCGCGTTTCTTCCGCCCCGCAGTCGCCCGCCCACTCGCACGCGTCCATGCTGCTGTCAGTTCAGCATCAATGGCAATTCAATCCACCGTGACGTGCCGAGTGTTGGCCGTAAACGGCTCGGGGCCAAGCTGCCGGTATTGGACAGACGACGTCAGGAACGCAGCATTGGGTGCCATGTTGCAATCGCGAGTCGCAGTTATCTTGCTGAACGCGGTGTGGAGGGCTATCTGATTTCAGATTGGAAAGAAGCCGTACCACCTCATCGACCTCATCGTGCGTGATGCGTCATGCAGCAGAAGACAGCGCACCACATTATCGAAGGCCAGGAGAAGAGCAAGGAACACTCCGAAAGCAGTAGCCGTAGCGGAAAAGCAGGGACAAGACCCATCGGGGAATAATAGGATAGGCTAAGCCAAGCCTGGCGGGTGACAAGCAACTACACCTGTCCCAGCATCTCAAAGGTTAGCGCATCATGGGGGCCACTGTTATCAACCTATGCCGTTTTCTATAACCCCGGTAACAGTGGGACCCATGCCGCACTAACCTTTGAGATGCCTGCGGAGGTGTAGACGAAGGAACGCGTTACGCGTGAGTGCACGAGTATTCGCCCCTGAGTCCTGAGTCCTGACCTGCTGGAAAGAAGGTGTCGCGGATGGCGGCGATGCGGTGAGGAAGGCTGGATTGTGTGGCCCTGGAAAGGCGGCGGGTGACGGTGACGGGACTCGGGAGCGGCAACGGCAACGGTGGTGAAGGGATGCCAGCTCCAGCACCAGCACCAGCACGCCAGCTGTTGGTCGGAATGGGCGGGAAGAAGCCGGAGACAAGATGGGACAGGGACCAGGAGTGAAGGCGAGGTGAGCGCAGAGCAAGGTGAGTGGTGAGCTGAGAGAAGCGCCGCTGGTGGGCCTGGCCCATTTCATGTGAGAAGCCACCTGACTGACGAGTGAGTGAGAAAGCTGGACTCGAATGAGAGGTGTGTTTGGTCTCCTGGTCTTCCCTCTCATCAGTCTCGTCTCCCCCCTCTCCCGCGGCGGTGGCCAGCTCCAGCTGCAACGGCGCCCAAAACAAAATACAAAGGGGCGTCGCGAGTTTCCACCGCGGCCAATCGCTGCCATGTCGCCTCGCCTTGGACGGTCTGGCCTGGTCTTGTCGCCGCCCAGGGCCCGGCGCCCCGAGGTCGAAAGGGGGGAGTGAAACGACTCGACTCGAGAGGGGTGTTTTCCGAGAAATTGGAGCCGGACTGCAAGTTTGCAACTGTGATGGGAACCCGACCTGTGATTGCGACTGCGCTCGTCTGCGGTTCGAAGCTTCCGCTTTAATTGCTGGAAGTCTCTCTCGCTCGCTCAAATCGATACATGGAATGGCATCGGTTGGGCAGATGAGGTGTTTCTCTGGCTGATTGCCTCTCACTGGCTCGCATCTGATAATAACACAACGTTCCCTTCCAAATAAATGCCAGGTATCCGTATATTTCATCGTAAAAAGCCCCCCCCCCCCCCCCCTCTCCCTTTCAAGACCACCCCTCCTCCGCGTCTCTCCTTTTTATTTCACTTTCCTCCCCGCTCTTTCGCTCCCATCTCAACCAACACATCGCGGTGTACAACAGGGGACGCATACACACTCGTACCTTACGATAGCCTCACATATCTGTATCCATACCCACACCTTAGCTCAGACCGTTATTCCGTCATCTTCCCCCCTAACTTCGGTCATCTGTCTAGTTGTTGTCCGTGTCATAACGACAATCTCCATCTCCAACCTCTCTTACCTGCTGGACTCTCCACCTTTCGGAACGGCCTCACCGTCCAGCTGGCTTTCGTCGCCGCCGTCCACTTTAACAACGGGCTCTAGCTTCATCTCCATCATCCCTGGGGCCCTTGCTCTGAATCAGAGATCCTTCCGCGTCTTTGAGACAAGAGGTGGGGAACGAGTTGCAACGCCCGTCCCTCCTCTGGGCTCTTCCGTTCCGCTGCCCCCTGTCTCCCAAGTCGGTATCCGCTTCCGTTTGAACCTTTGACGGTGGAGTTGTTTTAGGGGCCTCCTTTCCTTCACCGCATCGTCGGCAGCGACGAACCCTGCCTTCAACGGCGAGAACTAAGACTTGCCCCGAGTGCGGCGTGCCCCCCAAGTGGCACCCCGAATACCGCGTGAAGAGTCTTTTGGCGGTGGACGGGCTCCCTCTTGGACCAGCCTCCCGCCCTGGGTTCCCTGTCGTCACTTAAAGGACGGGAAGCTTCAAAATTCGACTAGTACCACCTCCAACCCAAACCAACACCACCACACTAGGTTCCAGGATACCGCCTGTGTGTGAGTACCGCTCACACCTTTGCTCTACTCAACTTCCACACACACACACACACACGCACGACTCTCAGTCAAAGACTGTCACCAGACGAGGTGACAACAACTCCGAACACCATGGCACCACAAGCTCTCACGCAGACGGTCACCATCATCAACAACTCGGGCAAGATTATAAGTACCGTACGTCTCTCTCTCTGGCTCACACCCGTTGCATTTCCCCCCACAGCCCCTCTCAAATTCCATGTCCAGCCCTCGCCTGGCCGCGTGGTTTCGCAACATTCGGGTCTGCAACATGCAAGCGCACTACAACTCCAATATGACCGTTGTGGCCCAAAAGCTGACGTATCATTTTTTTTTTTTGCTTTTCTGTAGGGCAGACAACTTGTCGGTATCTTTAAAGAAGCCAAAGCATCCTATCAGGACAGAAAGGCTTCCATCAAGGCCGACCGCGAACTCAAGCGAGCCCAAACCTTCGACACTTCCCGCGATCTCCCTCCCGAGGCCTTCGAACGCAGACTCTCGTACGACGATGGCCAATCCGTCGCCAGCTCCCGCAGGAGTTACCGCTCCAGGCGCTCTCATCGCCCAGAACAACACTACTATCCTCCTTCGCGTCCGGCTCTGACCGAAAACAACCTCAAGACGCATTCCGAAGTATCGAGTGTCACTCCGTCGAGGGCACCTCCCGCTGTATGCCGCTCTCCCTACGCAGAGACGGCTCCTCGCGACATGGCCATGAGTCACCCAACAATGCAACACTACACAACCGCCCCAACATGCAGTGATAGTCTCGCCGACTCCGCGACGATTCGCGGCTCCAACGTTCCCCGCACAATGTCTGCACCCGTGATACCGACCAAGAAGAAGGAAATCGACATGGACCTCGCATACGGCAACATCCCTCCAGATCTGGCCCAGCGCACCGACCTGGACCCCAAGGAGGACCAGGCAAAAAACCTCATTTCCCGCGTCGAGGGGATTCTCGAGGAAGCCCACTGCATCCAGCACTCGGCGACGGCCACCATTGCCCACCTGCAGAAGAACCCCGATGCCGCCGCCGCCGTGGCCCTCACCCTCGCCGAGCTGTCCACCCTGTTGAAGGGCATGTCACCCGCCTTCCTGTCCGTCATCAAGGGGGGCTCGCCCGCCGTGTTCGCCCTCCTCGCCTCGCCCCAGTTCCTCATCGCGGCCGGCGCGACTCTCGGCATGACCGTGGTCATGTTCGGAGGCTGGAAGATTGTGAAGCAGATCAAGGACGCCAAGGCCCAGAGGGAGGCCCTCATGGCCGCCCCGATCGCAATGGTAGCACAGGCCGCGCCTCTGCCGCCTCCCACCGAGTACGCCTACGAACAGTACGACCCATACGCAGAACCCCGTGAGGGCAGCGTCGTCTACGACGAAGCCATCATCGTCGATGAGCGCCTGGAAGAGGAGCTCAGCTCGATCGAGAGCTGGCGCCGCGGCATCGCGCCCATGGGTGAGGACGAGAGCGTCGACATGGAACTCATCAGCCCCGAGGCCGCCCAGTCCATCTGCGGCGGCGATGCGGACACACGTTCGGAGCGAAGCTTCCGCACGACTCGCACCGCCAAGACGCACCGCAGCTCCAGGACGGAGAAGTCACACCACTCCTCCCGGTCGCACCGCAGCAGCGCCAGCATGCGCGAGTCGGAGATCCCCGAGCGGAAGAGCAGCATCGCGAGGTCGGAACGGGGTGACGCGGAGAGCATCGCCAGCAGCCACCGCAGTCACCGCAGCTCGGCGTCGAAGCGGACCGGTCGGGTGTCGATGCTGACCATTGAGGAGGGCAAGAGCGTCAAGGACGATGAGATCATCGATATCGCATCGCGGCCCAAGAAGAACAACATGCTCAAGTCCTTGTTCAAGAAAAAGGAGAAGGAGCATAGGGAGAGAGACGAGAGAGTTTCTGCTCTCGTGTTCTGAGATGAGACCACGAAAGACAACGACATGCCAAATGATAAGAAAAGACGAAGAAGATGATGACAAAGACTGGAAATGCATTCGGCTAGGGCGGTGACCCAGCCTGGACGGAGTTTGGATTGTAATGGACACGGATCGTCACAGGGCCTGATCGAAATCCGCCCTCGTGCTCTCATATTTTTCTCATATTTCTCGTGTTCTTGGTCTCTTTCTTATTTGCGTTATCATGGGGACAAATTATCATTGAGAGGTTCTACGTAACTATGAGCCATTGTCACATCATCTTGAGCAATCAGACCTCGATTTCATATCAGGAGACATCATCGCAGTACACATGAGATTTATTCTCATTTATTCCCTACCGGCAATGTCCACATCACAAGCTCGCAAACGATTGACCCGAATTCGATTGAAAAGAGTTAGTGAGGCTCAACCTGCCAAACCCAAGCCAGCGTCAGGGTGGCAGCGTCATGAGACCGTCTGAGTGAGACACGTCGCTAACTTCAGTGAGCGGCGTAGGGCTGAATCGGAGAAGGAGACAATTGGGGCGGTTGATATCTGGCTACCTGTACCAAGCCCTACCATCACTCAGCCAAGCCGAGCTGTGTATACACCTTCTCGACGGGAGGAAAGACAAATAGTGTTTTAAATGGCATGAGATTACGAAGATGGCGCACAAAATGCATGTCAGCTCCTCCTGCTCACATCCAGGGTTGGTATCGGCTTCCGACGCCGACGGCCATCACGCAAAGTAAGCGATTCTCGGCAGTGTAGCCACACCACGCAGCCGGCACCTCAACTTGCACGGCATCCTCAGCCTGGTTCACGACCGGCCCGCAAGTGAACAGTTTGATCTCTCCTCCTCATCGGCAGTTCCATCTGTCTCTCGGGTGGCCACATCACGCTCCGCATTACCCCCCGGTCCCAAGCACCATGGACTTGGGATCAGCTCCAAGTTAGTCTCAACCTCACATCATCTACATCGAACTCGTGTTTCTGTTCTTCGAATAGGCCAGAAATTCTCAGCCGCAGGGATTGCATTCACTTCATTGCGGCTGGATCGGGACAGATTCTTCATTCGTCGAGGCGGACGCGTGGGAAAAGGCCTCGTAGTCTGCAAGTCTTACAGCCCCCCTCCCTCCATCTCATCTCATCCACAATTCCACACACCTACGCGCCAAATCTCTTTTCCGTCATCTCACCTCATCCTAACCCTGCACTGCATCTGAACAACCCTGACCGCGCGCACAGTCTCACCCATCCTTCTCGTCCCGGCCCCACGAAGACAACAGCGAATCCTTCCTACCGCGAAGGGTAGTTTGGGATTATGTACGGATATCGAGTCCGCAGTAATATCGCAGCTCCACAGCCCGACGGCCAAGACTGTCGACGGATGCAACCGCAAGGTGAAGGCAGCAACAATTGTCCTTGTGCCATGGAAAGCGAAAACCAAAAGGCTGCTCTCGACCTTTACTGTAGACCAGGGCCCCGCGATTCTCTCAAAGGCGCGCATACCCAGCCGCCACACGCATTTGACGCCAATCACACTGGACGAGCTCTTCGAGCCCCCAACCAACCCGCAACGTTGCTGACGGCCGACGCCAGGCCTGCGCCATCACCTCCAGCTGAGCCAACTTGGCTGCAGATGCCTACTGGCAGCCCCGAGGATACGGCCCCCCGAGCAAGGTATAGTGTAGTGGCATCGTACCAACGCAAGTCTGCAGGCGGGGGCGACTTCCCCACCCTGGGAAGGAAGGCCTCAGGCCTAACTAGCATATATTTAGCCTAAGGACACTAGCCTAATTAATCTTAAGAGAAATAACTTTACTACTATATTCTAACCCCTATTGAGGAGCTTTTTGATACCTCTGTTTCTTTCTAGTCTCCTCTTCTAGGAATCTTAGAAAAATAACTATACCTACTTTTTCTTATTAGAGCTATTAGCTTAATTATATAAAAACCTAATTGTTTGTTCCTTATTAATATTATATCTATTACTCTAATTGGAGAGAGCTAATCACAGATTTTATTCTATTAATTTAAAGATATCTAGTATTAGCTTAATTATAGAAGTATAAGATATGGTTAAATAATATTGTATAGGATCTCCTTATTACTATTTACTATAGCGTTAATAAACTTAATTACTAAGAACTAAGACGTTATTATTAGGATAGTTCCTAAATAAAAATATATATTTATATTAGATTTAATATATATTTATTAGTGCTCAATACTATATCTAGGTAGAATTAATTTAAGAACCAGTATCTATATTATTCCTTGGTTTAGAATAATTAAATATGCTTAGATACTAATTATTATTATCAGAGTATACTTCTTAAAGCTAAAATTATGATAGTAAATATTTACTTTTACTACTAAGCTTCTAGAGTAGAAACTATAGATTACTTACTACTCGTTACTACTATATTTAAAAAGCTTTATATTTTAGAAAGAACTATCTAGTATAAAGTCAACTATATACTTAAACTTTGTTTATAATAACTGCTCTATAAATACTAATTAATAGAATAGTCTAAGCTTAATTACTAGGCTATTACTATACGAAATTGAATAAATTTTACTCTAATCCTAAGCCTATTTATTTGTAGGGTAGGTACTTTGTATTTAATAATAAGTATAATAGATTTATTATTCATAATTAATATAGGGTTAATCTAGTATTTATACTCTAGAAAGAATAGAGAGAGTTGCTATGAGACTTATTTAGAATTAACTTAGATAACTTAATTAGAGCTTATCTTAGTGCAATTAGAACTAACCTCTATATAATTAATAATATACTTAGAATTGATTTCTATAACTTACTTGGTATTAACCTATTATATTGTAGTATATAGGCTGCAATTATAATACTATGATCTAGATCTACTTTTATACCTCATTTAATTTACTATAGTTATGAGCCTAGCTCTATACTACTCTAACTATATACTAGAATAGGCTGAGTTGATATTTTGAGTTGATATTAATACGGGCCTACTCTATCCCCAGGGTTTAAATCCCACAGGAGGCGGCTTAACTACTTGGACTTTAGCGAGATATACCTAACTAGAAGGTTCAAAAGTGTTGTAGTTTTAACCTACTTATTTAGGATGAAACTAGGAGGTGGCTTATATTATAGTATATAGGCTGCAATTATAATACTATAATTATAGATCTACTTTTATATTTATTTTATTTGCTATATAACTTAATTAAGCTAATTAACTTTAGTACTAATCTACTCTCTAGATTTAGATTATATAACTAGAGCTACTTCTTATATTTAAACTTAACTAGAATAATCAATAATTATAAAACGCCTAGCTAAAGCCTATCTATTAATACCAAGTTAATTAATAATACTAGCATATTAGAGAAGAATAATTATACTTCCCTTAATCTGATTATATATAGCAAATAAAATAAAGTATAAACGTAGATCTATAATCACAGCACTATAACATACTATAATATGCCCCCCAGTTTTATTCTAAATAAGTAGGTTGGAACTACAATACTTTTGAACCCTAATTGAGTATATATCGCTAAAAAGTTTAGGTAGTTAAGCCGCCTCCTGTGTGATTTAAACCCTAGGTAGGCCCGCAAGCATGCAAACTCAAACTATTATAGCGTATAGTTAGGGTAGCATAGAGCTGGGCTCATAACTGTGGCGAATAGAATAAGGCATAAAAGTAGATCCATAATTGCAGAACCGCAGTTACGGCTTATATACTACGATATTATAATACATAGTTCCTAGCTAGCTAGAATAAAGTAATAGAGTTAGAAGATATTTAATTTATTAAGTAAGGACTAAGTATTAATTTGCATAATATTTTCTTATTGGAAAATAATAGAAATAATATAGAGTAAGTAGTATAAACTCAAGCTAATAAAGTCTAGAGTTATTAGTATTGATTAGAGCTTACCTATAGACCTTATAATAAACTAAATAGAGTAAATATGTTTCTCTAAGCTGCTAATATATATCTAGAGCAATATAAGGGGAAATATACTAGTATAGAATAATAGGCAAGTAGTTTCAAACTAAGTATTCACCTAGCTTAAGTAGAAGTATTTATATTATATCTTTAGTATTAAAACCTTAAATCAAAAGATCCTAGAGCCGTAATATCTATTAAGCTTTACTTTCTTTATATAGAGCTAGTATTTAGAACCTAATTAATAACTAATTAGGAGGATAAATCTAGTAGAAGTAGGAGTAATTAGTTAGTTTGAAAGATATTAACTAGATCTAGTATAGCGTTATTTCTCTACCTAGTTCCTATTAATAGAAATATTTCTGAAATACTCTATAAAGAGAGGCCTTACTTATAAGCAAAACTTCGCGCTAATTCTTAAGAACTTTTACTGTACTAATAATATATATTTTTAGTATTTATAGCAGTATAAAATAGAATAAATAGAGCAATTAGTATATTTTAATATAGAAGTATTAAGAGGGAAAGGAATAGTATAAATTAGGGTTATAAGAATAGTAAATTGCTTTAAGAATTACTTATAGGCTTACTATTACTATAGAGTTTTTAGAATTAAAAAGGCTGAGTTATAGTGCTAGGAAAATAAAGCTAAAATAGATAGATAGGGGCGTATCTAACTTGCGGGCGGGGGCGACTTCTCCACTCTAGGAAGGAAGGCCTTAGGCTTAACTAGTATACATTTAGCTCAAGGGCACTAGCCTAATTAATCCTAGGAGAAATAACACCACTTTACCACTGTATTCTAACCCCTGTTTGGGAGCCTTCGAATAGCTCCGTCTTTTTCTAAGTCATGGCCCTCCAGACTGGAAGAAGCGATACCTGAGAAGAGCGCACACCAACGGAACGTACTACGCCGGCAACTGATGTTGGCTGTCTTTCCCGTCTAGCCCTGTTGGCGGGAGGGAGCGCGCGGCCGTTATCTTATTAGTTCCGCCCTCCTTCGCACCCTCTCTTCTGTTCTTCTCTAAGCATTGCTTGTCAAACAAAGCCTTGGCTCTCGCTGGAGTGTTGGCACTCCATCGCAACGTTGGCGACCAACATCTCGCAAGGTCTTCGCCTGAGATGCCCTCATACTTGCCCATCAAATTTGAATTTCCATAATAATTATTACTTTCGCCGTTCTCATCTGTCGCTAAGCCCTGTTCGCTGCAGCGCGCCGCCCACGGGATCCTCCCAATAGAGACGATTCGCACGCAACCAAAAGCTATCATTCAGTCTAATACATAATTTCCTCCGAAATGGACAATCAACCAAAACATCATGGCCTCGGTCTTCGGCAGGAATCCTCAGAAATCCCATTAATCCCATCCACAGAATGGCACCCAGTCCGCCAACTACCCCGAAAACCCGTCAACCCCCAAACACCGACGACACCGGCGCCGATCGGGAGCCCGTTCGGGCTTCCCGGCCATACACGAACCCCCTCAACACCATCCGTCAAATCCCCACAACCGTCCTTCTCCGACCGAGCAGCGGCCGGCGCGGCGGCATACTTCCCAGCGCCTGACCCCGGCGGCGCACACGCCGATCACTCACGGCCGCGACCCGGGCCGTTGCAACTGGACTCATATGAATACTCCAGCTACACGCCGTCGCAGTCGGCCTTCAGTACGCCGTATACCGGCGGTGGTCTGCCTTCGAAAAAGCAAGTTCGGATCGACTCCCACTCGGCCCTCCTCTCCTCTCCTCCGTGGCAGCCGCCGCCGAAGAGACAGGAATCGTATACCTATCATCCACCGGGCCACCTCAAAGTCTTCGACAAGTACTGGCACACGTCATGGAACATGTATGTGTTCCTCTTCGCGGGCATTTGTTTCGCTCTCGGTCATCACTTCTTCTACCGTCGCCTCGACGGGACTGAGGCCAAGGAACAGCTACGAATGCTCCGCTACGGCGCCGCGCTTGCATTTCTCAGCAAAGCCAGTCTCGCATCGGCAGTAATTCTCGCATTTCGTCAGCGGGTCTGGATGACGGTGCGCCGCAAGATGCTGACTCTAGCCGCTGTCGACTCCCTCTTCGCCGCGGCGGAGGATGTGTCTGCCATCTTCAACTTCGAGGTCTTCAAACAGGCCCGTGTAGCCATGATCCTAGCCCTCTACATCTGGTGTACCCCACTGGTTGTCATCCTCACCTCCGACACCCTGGCCGTGCAGCCCAAGCTGATGAACCAGACGACCAAATGCCCGTCTATCCGGACTCTCAACTTCTCCCACGAAGACAACAATGATTTCCGAGAACCGGTGAAAATCAACAACCTCAGCGAACTATCACCCTCGATGTGGAACACAACGAGCACCGACACAAAAGATCCGTATTTCTTCGACTACTGGATCCAGTCAAGCTGGCAGTTCGAAGAAGTCGCCAACACTGCTCTCTTACTGAAGAAACCCGTCGAAAGACCCAACGCCGGGTCCGAGATTTGTGGAGGGGGCTGGAACTGTACATTTGACGTCGAATTCACCGGTCCAGGCTACAAGTGTGAGGTGATCGCCGAGGGCGCCGGCGCGACTCCCACGAAAGTAAACGGCGCCGAAGCCCCCTTCCAAATGGACACGCTTGCTCCAAGCGGCAACTACACATACAGGATCGATGCGACCGGCGGAGAGTACCAAAACCCTCAGATGAACGACACAGGCCCCGGCGGTATCCCGAACCAGCCAGGGCCATGGCCGGGAAGCTTCGGAGCTCTTCGAGTGGAACCCGTCATATGGGTTGGATACGCCACCGTGGACGATACCTCCAAGCCGCAACCCAGTGTTCCCGCCACGGCAGACTGGAAGAAAGCGTACACTCCCAAAATGTTTGTCTGCGAGCACTACGAGACGGAGTACAAGGTCCGGTTCAACTACACCAACCTCGTCCAGAATACAACTGTGATCAGCCGCAAGTTTCTGGATCGCATCATCAACACGCGTTATGACGGAGACCACGACGCCAACGACGGCACGATGGACAACACCACCGGCATTCCTCAGTCGAACTACATACTGCCAACAGACGTGCAGCGTTACCGCAGAGCCATGGCGTACCACTCCATGGGATACGTGTTCCGCAACTTCATCAACGGCACGATACTGCAACCCTTCTCCATTGCGAACACGAAATCTATTCAGACGAGGTTGATTGACCAACACAACTACCTCGGCGTTTCCGACCTGATGGAACAAATTCAGTCCGTGTACGAAGACGTCATCTTGTCCTTGTTCAGTAACCCGCGGTTCCTTGCAGTTGCGTGGGCCGAGGATCCAAGTCACATAACAGGTACCAACCTCGGCAAAAACTACTCGTATCCCTGCCATCGCGAACAGACGAGCCTTCGCTACCACTACCGCGCCGGCGATCTCTGGGGTGTCTACTCCGTCGCCATCTTCCTCGCCATCATCGGCGTAGGATTCGGCGTGGCGGCAGTCTGGGAAGAGGGCTTGGTCCGAAACACTCGCTTCAGCAGCATCGTTGCGGCGACGCGCGGTCCGGGACTCGAGAAGCTGCCCTGGGGCAACACGATCCCCGGCGCCGATCAACGGCCCGTTGCCGGTGCGAGGGTGGGGTACGGTCTGGTGCCGACGGAGAGCAACGCCGAGAGGTACGGGTTCGGGGTCGAAGGGGACGTCAAGCAGCGCGCCGAGACGCCGCTGAGGACGCCGACCGGATTGGGAAGCCCATTTAATAAAGCGAGTAGGAGGTGGTCGAAGATTAGTTCGCAACCACCTAGTAGCTGAAGATGTAGATACCTTGAATCATTTGTAGCGTATTTTATTCCCTCGGATCTGTTCAGTGAAAAACAAAAAGAAGAAAAGAAGGTTTTTGAGTCGAGCTGAGAAGAAAACAAAGAGTATCTAAGTCTGTGCAGGGCATGAGATCTTGAGTATAAGACTTTACTAGCAAGACAGCCTTTCCACTTAGTTTTCAAGGTCATAATGACTGACCGCCTCATACCTATCGTTTTCGGGCAGCTTGCTATATCCTGACCCTGCTAGCCAATAAATTTCTTTCCATAACTCAACGTCTGAGTTAGGATCATGTCCAAGATTTGAAGACACCACCATTTCCAACACTGTGAGCCTCCAAAAGCAACCGATAATACTCTGCAATTTGGGTCGTGAAATACAAGTCATCCTACGCAAGTCCAAAGTCTTTTCCACTGTGCAGTTACCAAGGGCTATGGCTTTCACAAGAGTACTTCCTTGCTTTCGGCATGCTCCGGAGGACCGGATTCAGCCTGCCGCCCAGCAAGCGGCGCTTTTCCGAGCCGCTAGGCAGGATCGGGGCAGCGGCAAACAAGAGGGGCCAAGCGGAGCGCCGAGCCACTGAAAGCGACAGAGGGCTGCGCTGCGGAAGGTACCTCAGCTGAGGATTGAAGGAGCTTTAGTTAGGGTGTGATGTCCACGGCGGGACGGGTAACCTGTATGCCGGCGAAGTTGGTGGTAGTGAGATGAAATATTTGCAAACGGGTTTAAGGTTAAGTGGTGTGAAGGTGGTTTATCAGCCAGCATCAGAACACATACGCGCGGTGAATAACACTGGCACTGCTATTCACATCATCCAGAGAATGATTCTGGACACGACAATGACGCAGGGCCTTGACATTGATAGCCGTCGATGTCACGCGGTGGAACCCACCTCCAACGCCCAAGTTATTTTTCTTTTCTGGGCTCTTTTAGCTAGCTGTTGATTGGGGCTGCAATCTGTATTGGTAAGTGAGCTGAACTTGAGCCAGCAATGTATACTACCACTGTTTGTTGAAGATTTTCGTCTTGTATCACTGGAGAGATGGTGAAGGTGGAGGAGGCAAGCACATCACATCTTGGGGCGGTCTCACCGTTCTGAGCTGCTGTGCTACAATGTCTCGGGCGGCGGTGAAGATGACGGCAGACGTGTTGCTGGCGAAGACTGACAGAAGCTCCGCGGATACGAGATGCCTGTTACACGGTATGTCTAGTCGTCTACGATAGAGGAGTATGAGGGGGTTCAGGGATTGCACTTCTTGAGGTCGTTCAACACAGCAGAGCCATGATACGGAGAACGCGGCAATGCACCTCAGTATCTGTAGCGTACTCCACTTCGAAAAGTAGACGCGATTTCCTTGCGATTAGGAGAGAGTCAGAGATGGACACGAAAGCGTGGTGTGGGCTTCGCGGTATGTAGTCAGGTATTGCGGAGGGGCGCCAGCCACGGGCACGTCCTGCGCATCAAAGGCGGACAGGCAGCCAGCCCAGCCAGCCCAGCCAGCACGCGATGCCGACGCGAGCTGAGGACGTACCCCTCGGATATGAGAGGAACGAACTTACGAGGCTGCGCTAGCCCCACCTGCCCAAGCCGAGGGGTAGTGCCGTAATCAAATCTTGATTGACTGGAACGGAGTGAAAAGGAGCGGGCCGAGTTTTGCCATGGATCCAGTGGTGAATTGAAATGGGCTGGCCACGATCCATTGGTTCTGGTCCTGGCCGACGACGGGAATGACGAAGAACAAGGGGGACAATCGGGGATCCCCTGAAGTCTTGGATGCGTTGTTGGAATGGAATGAAGCTGGGTGACGGGTGCGCGTGGTTGAGAATTGTCGAACTCGAATAAGAAGAAGAAGAACACCCAGGGGTGTGAGGAATTCCAGGGTCGCTGACTCCGGAGACAATGAGAGACAATGAGAAACAAAGGGTCGACCCTGATGATTTTTGGCTGGAGAACTTGAGGTGACAGCCACGGCGACGGCGATAGAGCAGGACAGACTGAGTGTGAGTGCTGAGTGATATCCAGTGGTGGGTCAGTGTCCAGGAGTCCACGCGAGCAGAAATATGGAAGCAAGTCCCGTCTGTTTCGGATCCAAGTTTCTTCAAGCGCAAAACGGCGGGGGAAGTACGTCGAAGTCTATCAGGGGCTTTCGGCTGCAGAACGAGGGGCTCGGCAGGAAACAGCCAATCACAGAAACAAGCGGTCTGGTCTCGGTCCATGGAAGGAACCTGGAAGAGAGCGGAACGTGACGAATGGACGGAAGGCACAATCCAGAGAATCTCCACTTGGCGGTTCCACCTTCCATGAAAATGGGGCAGATACAGATTAGGTAGGCAGGCACAAGTTCACCTTTAGTGCCAAAAGAAGGCAGGAAGGGCTTTTTTTCTGTCATGAAAAACAGAACAGGACTTGGGATGAAGGTGATGGGCATCAGTTGACTCCTACGCCAAGGCATAAAAGACAAGCAAGAAATCTTGTTGTTGACGGCAAAACTTAACTTGACTCGGACATGAGAAGCGCTTCTTTCTTCACGATCATGTTGGACAACAATTGAAGGCACACAGGCCATTGCCGCGAGTACCTATGTAAGGTAGTAAGGTAGGCAAGCACGCATGTACTCTACGGCGTAGCTTCAGCAGTGAAGGTACTTGACAAGCTACGGTAGGACCCAGCAAATTGGATTGGTTTTATTATTGGGTTGCTCTTGTGTTCCCCGCCCCCCCCCCAACCCTGGGGTGATCTGTGATGAGGTAAGCTCATCAATCCCCTGCCTACTGCTTGCTTCCATTCACTGAGGTGCACGCAAACCGCATTCTTCATCCCGTGAAACTTGGAAGTCGACTCAGCATTCCTCCGCCTTCGGCATGTCGTATTCACCTTGAAGTCTCGACCTTGAACTCGAACTCGACTTGAGACTTGACCTGACTTTACGGATGTGAACTGAACTGGACCCCGTCTGTCTGTCTCTCCTTACCGGCCTTTTTTTGTTTTTCTTTTTTTGTTTCTCTCTTCTTTTCACACCTCTGAGACGGCTTTGACGGTCATCCACCTACGTCTGCGGCTGCCTTAGGTACTCACCTTGGTATTGATTACTGCTTTTCTCTGCCTTCCATTGCCTACGATCGCTAATCGTCGGGCGTCCCTATGTGCGGGTGCGGCCGCCAGTTATGCCAAAGTAGCGCACGCCAGGCGCCTTTCGAGTCGTCTACAGGAGGTGTTTGCCGCCCTAAAACACCGGCGAAGCGAAAATGAAACAAAAAAAGAATAATCCGCCTCCACTGATGGAAAGTACCTCTGTACCTTTACTCTGCACCAGAGATACCTAGGTGCCTCACCCAAAACCCGCCCTCGCCGTTCCTCAGCAGCACCCGCAAACCCATCGCGTCGAGTGGTACCTACCTATCTTGCCCCTAATTACCTACTACAGCAGTGGCAGCCGCAGCCGCAGCACCTGGCTCTAGGTCATTCCGCCTGCCACCACTTTCGGAAAATCCACTGTCAACCCTGCCCTGGGTCCCTCACAAACCGCGCCGCACCGCTACCTGCCTGGCCTTACCACAACCCGACTCCTGCTGCGTCCACAATCCTGCGCCCGCCTCGTCCAGACTCCAGAGCCGAGCCTTTCGACCCGCCGCCGCCGCCTCCCCTCTCGACAACTCGACACCTCGACTCCTCGACACCACCCTCATCCTCTACCCCCTTCTCCCTCCTGCACCACACCTTATTCACCCAATATTTCCTCGACCGTGTCGCCCATCATCGACCGTGTCGCCCATCATGACACCGTCGCCGGGCCCCCAGTCAAACGCGGTCGAGGTTCGTCGCCCTCGATCGAGCCAGACCGTATCCTTCTCCGTCGACGAGAAGAACAATATGCCTGGCTCCGACTCCACGAGTCTGCAGTACCAGGTCTCCGAATGCATCGAGACCACGACGACGACGACAACCACCACAACCAAACGCACTTTCCCGCCCGTCTACCTCCGCCATGTTAGACCGCTTCACGAGCTCGACTCCAAGGAATACCCTCTCGCCTCCAAACCTCTGCCCCCCGAACTCGCAAACTTCTCTTTCAGATTCACCGGCTCTTCCTCCCCCGACGCCATGAATGACGATATTTTCGTCTCCAAAAAGGTATTTTGTCTTTGTCCTCCCTGCAACCCCTGTCCATTGCTGACGTTTCTTCTCTCGCAGCGCAGGAGCCCTCTCGCAGCCGACCGGCAACCCGCAGGCCTTCTCAAAGAAGACGAGTCGACCCAAGAGTCTCTCAGGCGCACCGGAAAGTCCCCTTCCGATGCTCACCAGAGAAGATCGCGTCGCTCCGCTGCCCGCGACCCTTCACCGACTTCCAACGCGTCTCCCCTTCCCTCCAGACCCTCTCGAAACCCTAGGTCAGCCGCCCTGTCTTTCACCGAGGACACATCACAAAGGCTTCGACGCCACCTCTCTAGGGGTAAGCAGACCGGCTGCCTCGCTACCCCAGACACCTCCGAAGTCGCTGCGACCACTTCGGAACGCATCGCTCGACCTCGTCTTCAGATTGCTCGTCAGAGCCACACCCCCGAATCGGGTCCCAGCCAGACAGATCTCGGTCTGCACGAAGCACCGAGCCCAATAGGCAGTGATGCACTCACTGTTTTTAGCAGCAACGTAGCGACTCCCCCCATCACCGACGCCGATGCCGAGCCCTTTGTTGATGCCGACGAGTCCCTGCAACAGTCCATACGAGCCGTTGGCCACCGCCCATCCATCGACGCTGTGGCTGCCCAGGATGCAAGCCTGCCTAGTCCGAGACTTTCGCCGACACTCGCTGCCGCCCAACTGCATCCCCGCGATTCCGACGATGAGGATGAGGACGAGGACTCGACCCAGAGCAGTGCTCTCACAAGACGAAATGCCAGCTTTCGCAATCCGTCCTGGCTCCACGACTCCCAAATCACGGACGCGGCCGGCTACGCCTCCGACCTTTCCATGGTTGCCGATGAAAACTCGTCCCAACTCGACAATCTTGATGCCCACACCGCCATGCTTGACGCACGCACCATGATGGAAAGATTCGACGCCATGCCCATCGAAATGAAGAGTTTCATCATGTACAACTTCCTTCGCCGCTGCCCCAGGAAAACACTTCGTCTGGTGTCCGACGTCGTCACTCCGGCATTGAAATGTGACTTCTTCAAGCAACTCCCCCTCGAACTCAGTTTCCACGTGCTCTCCTTCCTCGACCACCGCGATCTTTGCCGAGCTGCCCAGGTGTCTAAGCACTGGCGTAACATCGTCGACACCAACGAGACGGGTTGGAAGGAGTTGTTTGATCGGGACGGCTTCACTCTCCCACCGGGCGAACTCGACAAGGCTATTCTCCAGGGCTGGGGATGGCAAGACCCCGTCGGTGTGATGGGTGCCGAGGTTGACCTCAGCCGCACGAGTAGGATGAATTCCGCCGACAGCGAGTTGACTAAGGCAGTCATCAAGCCGGATCCCACGATCAAGCTCCGCAGTTCCAAGCGTAAGCGGGGTATCAACATTCCTGGCAGCGACCGATCGAAGCGCAGGGTCAGTGGCCAGGACGCCGCCCGAAGCGAAGTCATGCAGCTGGAAGTCAAGCAGCACAAGTCGGAGGGACCTCTGTCTGCTGCGAATGCTGCCGCGACTGCCGTGCCGAACCCCCAGTTGGGCATGCCCAGTCTGCAGAAGCTACATTTGTTCAAGTCTCTTTACCGCCGCCACTACATGATCCGCCAAAGCTGGACCAGCGGCAAGGTCAAGCCTGGACATGTCGCCTTCGCAGCCCACCCTCGGCACGTCATCACTTGCCTGCAGTTCGACGAGGACAAAATCATCACTGGCAGCGATGATACCCTCATCCACGTCTACGACACCAAGACCGGTAAGCTCCGCAAGAAGCTCGAGGGACACGAAGGCGGTGTTTGGGCGTTGCAGTACGAGGGAAACATGCTGGTTTCTGGTTCCACCGATCGATCCGTACGTGTTTGGGACATTGAGAAGGGCTTTTGCACTCAGGTCTTTTACGGTCACACCAGTACGGTGCGCTGCCTGCAAATCCTCATGCCTACCGAGACTGGCAAAGCGCCTGATGGCAAGGCTGTGATGGCACCCCAGAAACCGTTGATCATCACCGGATCCCGCGATAGTCAGCTCCGCGTCTGGCGCTTGCCCGAGGTCGGCTCGCGTAGGTACATCCAGACTGGTCCTCCAGCTAACGACACGGACTGCCCATATTTCATCCGCACACTATCTGGCCACACCCATTCAGTTCGCGCCATTTCTGCCCATGGCGACACTCTTGTCAGCGGAAGCTACGACAGCACCGTGAGGGTCTGGCGGATTAGCACCGGCGAATCTCTTCATGTTCTCCACGGTCACTCGCAGAAGGTCTACAGTGTCGTTCTAGATCACGAACGGAATCGCTGCATCTCCGGCTCCATGGACTCGCTTGTTAAGATCTGGGATCTTAACACGGGCGCATGCCTGCACACGCTCGAGGGCCACAGCCTCCTTGTCGGCCTGCTTGATTTGCGTGACGAGAGGCTTGTGTCGGCCGCCGCTGATAGCACCTTGCGCATCTGGGACCCTGAGAACGGCAAGTGCAAGAACGTGCTGACGGCTCATACGGGTGCTATTACGTGTTTCCAGCATGACGGACGGAAGGTCATCTCCGGCAGCGAGAAGACCGTCAAGATGTGGGACATTCGTACCGGCGAATGCGTGCAGGACCTCTTGACAGACTTGAGCGGAGTCTGGCAGGTCAAATTTGACGAGCGACGATGTGTGGCTGCCGTCCAGCGTGACAGTTTGACTTACGTCGAGGCAAGTTTTCCCTTTCTAATCAAGACAATATAATTCTAACGAGTTGTTCCCAGATTCTCGACTTTGGCGCTGTCCGCGACGGCAAGCCACCCGAAGAGCTCGGCGTGCGTAAGCTTCTCAATGAGCCAGAAGTGCGCGCGCTCCTAGCCGAAGATTTGTAACGAGCCACGAAAAGGTTATGTGAACAAGGCACACCAGGACTATTTTCTTTTATTACGAACCAGCACATTACGACGAGAAAACCACAGCATCACTCAGGAAAAACCTCACGGGCATGATGACATGGTTGGGGAGGGATTTGGATGGGAACATTCATCATCGGGTTCGCGGCGTTCCAAATAAGGCCTCGGGCGGGACACGAAAAAAGTGGGCGTTGTCTCTTTTGTCCGCGCAGGACGCATATACCACGTCTTTGTATGGATTATTGCCAATATTGGGTGAGGCAGCAGCAGCAGCAGCACGACGGGACAGTCTTATGGTTTAGTTCTCGCGCATTCACACCCAAACGAAAAAAAAAGGATGACGGGAGTGTATTTTCGTCTCTTACACGGCGTGTTACTTATGTAGAGACTGGCCGTTGCACATACATTTTCCCTACTTAAGCTGACATGGTATTCATCAGATGGATGTGCTCCGTGATGCTCCGAGAACCGTGAGAGCCTCGTCGAAGTCGGTTACCTTGCACAGCCGATTAAGCCTCCCATGTGGGTGGTAACTCGCAAGCTTGATCCAGCCCATCACGTCTCGCAGCTACATTTCTGACGTTTGACAGTTGGCATGAATCCCGTATAATCTGCTGGGTCTATCTTTACGACAACACTAACCTTCCCGGTCCAACTTATTCAACTCGCCATCCACCTTGTCACACCCTCGAAAGCTCCACCAAAACAAGCCCGAACAAACCCCCATCACGCCCGCGATCGCACCATACACCACCACGAGATACGGATCCCTCGACACGGGACTCAGCGCCATAGCCATCACCGAACCAGCACACGCGCTCAGCTGCACCATCGCCTGCACAATGCACCTCATGTCCTTGGGCGCCTTGGCATACGCGTACTCGCTAGCCGTCACCAGCCCGAAAATCTCCGCGACGGCCAGTCCCACGTACACGGGCATCTGCGCCCACACGTTGACTTCGTTGGGCACGCGGCCGCCCTCGGAGGCGGGACACGCGCGGGGCGCGTCGTAGCAGGGTCCCGCGTCGTATATCATCAGCTGTAGGCCGGCGGCGTAGGCCATAGCTGCGCCGCAGACGAGGAACGCGGTGGTGATGCGCGCCATGGGGCCGAAGGAGACGCGGTGGTGGGCGAGGAAGTTGTACAGCATCTGGATCACGGGGCCGAGGACGACGCAGGATACGCCGGCCATGGCTTGGAGCATGTCGTTAGGCACGCCGTGGAGCTGCATCTGGCTGGCTTGGGAGATGAGGTTGTTGAACATTTGGGTGATGGCCAGGTAGAAGAAGGCGAAGGAGAATCTGGGCAGAGAAAGTTCAAGTAAGTTAGTATGCGTCACGACGGCGGTATTCTTCCGTTTTGTTGGGAGGGGACATCACGAACATGACGCGGCAGGCTAGGAGACCGCGCTTCAACTCGTCCACGAACTTGTCGCTCCATGGGACCGAGGTGTTATGGGACTCGAGCTGGTATGATTGCTTTGCGTGGTCGAGGTCGAAGCCGTTTCGGGCTGCTAGGGTCATGACTTTGAGTGCTTGAGGGAGGTTGTTTGCGCCTGGGCGGACCTTGACTTGAATGCCGTCGTGTCAGCGCCCATTTCTTCTTTTTTGGACGGCAAGAGACGTTACCCAGGCGTGATCTGAATGATAGCAACAGCGCCACGGCAACCATCAAAGACGCGGCTGCCATCAGGTACGCCGTCCAGAAGCCGAACGTCTTCTCCAAGAACGTCGCGGGGATGGACGAGAGTGAGGCGATGTTGGTGAACCTGTCGGTGAGAGTTGAGCCAGATCAGAGTTTGCGTTTTGGGCAAATGCTCACCAGTAAAAGGCATTGTACAGGAACTGGAGCGTTCTTGTGCCGTCGACCACGACAAGCGTCCCATCTTTCTGTCGAGCAAGCTGGGGGTTCTTCTGCGTATACTGGTCGCCTTGCGAGCGACGTCAGAGGCGAGCTGCAACTCTCACAGACGAGGAGGCCAACTCACCTATGAACGGGGAAACGGTTGCCTTGGTCGCGCCTACGCCCATACCCACCAGGACCATGGCGACTATGAGGCCCGGCAACCCCGCGCCATTATCCAGGGAAGAGGGCAGGGCCGTCGCAAACATGACAAGTGAGGCGCAAAGCGAGAGTCTGGATTTTCTTCAGCACATTTTCCCTCCCCCGCCTAGACCAAGGTACGCCGATCATACACGAGCCCCAGTAGGAGGGTTTTGTATCTCCCGAGCCATATGTCGGAGACGACGGCGAAACAGCTCGGCATGAGGAAGAGAAAGACAAAGAAGCCGTTGGATATTGCGGTGGCCGTCGCCTGGCCGAGTCCGAGGGCTCCCGGTACGACGTGAGAGTCTCGCTCATTCTGCATGTAATTCTCTAAGGTGGCAAGTGAGTCGTCGACAGTGATGGAGGCTCCTCGCCTCGGGCAGCACACTTACGCCAGATGGAGACGAAACAATAGTAACTGAACCTTTCCGAGGCTCCGATCAACGCAGCCGCCCATGCAGCTGATGGGAGTTTGTCGACGACGTGCGGCAGGGTCTCAATCTCGTTGTCGGTCGCATCTCGAGGGGCGAAGCCATCTTCGGTTCGGTCCTCGGCTGACGGGCTCGCTGCCTTCTCGACAACACCCATGTTTCCTTGGACAGAAGTCAACTGATTCTACCAGACAGCAACAAGACAGCCAAGATCCAAGATCTCCCCCCCCTTTTTTTTTTTCTTTTTTTCTTTTTTTCTTTCTTGCCCCATGGATAGCCGAAGACGGATGATTAATCACATCGTCTACCTGCCACTTCTAATCAAGACCTCACACAATTATTGCGACCTGTTGATTTCGAGTTCGTCACAGTGCGAAACTTCTGTCCTCGGCAGCACTGCCGCCCTTGCCAAGACTGGGGATGCCATCTCTGGCCAGGGGCGTGTCTTGGCGTACAGAATTGGCGCAAATGCCAAGCTTCCCAAAGTGAGAAACGCTCTCAAATGTGCTCGCGGGATCTCACCTGCTCCGAGAAACAAATCACCGCATGGCAGCACGAGAGTCACGGGGAAGGATGGAAGCCACCGAAGAAAGGCAGACGGGGCAATCGTCTCCGTGCCGCGTCCAGCACTCTCAAGCCGGCGTCACGATGGTCACTCCTCTGCGGCATTTGGACACCACTAGACGATGTACTTAATACACGGGGGAAAAGTTAGAAACCTCAGAGAGCTGTGAGGTGGTTGCATCGAGTGCAAACACGCAGCTCACATTAATCTTCACGCACAACCATGGCCTCCAACACCGAATCCAAGTACCACATCGGGTTCAAGCAGGGCACAATCAACTTGTTCGAGCTACGCAACGTCTCGACATGCTTGCAGTACCTTCTCCCAACGCTCGAGTCGCTGCCACCCACCTTCTCCCTCTTGGACGTCGGCTGTGGTCCAGGCAGCATCACCACGGACCTGGCCCGACGCTTCCCCCAGGCTACCATCATCGGCGTCGACCAGAGCGCAGAGGTGACGGAACGTAACCAGACCGCCTCCGCGTCCCTTGCCCCCGGCACCCGCGTGCAGTTCCGCCAGGGCGACGTGCTTAAGCCCGAGACCTTCCTCGCACCCGAAGAACTACGGGCCAAGTTCGACGTGGTCCACGAGCACACGACGCTCATCTGCATCCCGTCCAACTTGCCCGTCCTGGAACAGATGCGGCAGCTGGCCAAGTCCAACGGCGGCATCGTCGCCTGTCGCGATGGAGACACCCAGTCGCAGGTCCTGTGGCCGCCGTGTCCCGAGAACGCGGAGCTGCAGGAGCGCATCTACAGGATGAACGGGCTCGAGACGCAGACGGGGCGGCGGCTCATTCACAAGGCGCTCGCCGCCGGGTTCCGGAGGGACCAGATCACGGCGTCTGCCAGCGTTCTGTCCAACATCACGCCCGAGGAGCGGTTTGCTTACGCTGGTTCCATGCTGGATATTCTCGCGGACGAGAATTCAGAGTATCGCCGCGCTGCTGACAAGTTCGGATACACGGCGGAGCAGATCGACGTGCTGCGCGCCAACATGCAGAGGTTCAGAGATGCCGAGGACGGATGGAGGCTCTTGATATGCACGGAGATCATCTGTCGGCTGGATGGACCGTCAGAGGCCGCCTCGTAAAGTTACAAGTAACCTATACAGCGATCCATTGGTTGATGACTGGGTGGCTTCACCAAACTTTGTGTGGACGTCTTTGCTCCTCGAGACGTTAAACCAGACGTAGAACAACATCAAATACGAACCATGTGGTTGGTCACGACTGCGGTGAAAGCGGGCTACAGCTATCTTGCTCGCAGCTGGGGGGGCAATGATGGACGGACCGTGGACGTGGGGGAGCAGGCCACTTCCTGACCCTACCTACATGGACCGTGGTGCTCCTGGGTGACAAACACAGCAACCAACGGTAATGCCAGGCATGTCTTTCTTCTGGTTGTACAGTATGAAGAACCGATCGCTTTCTGTTAGCTGAGAAAACTTGCTCTCGGTGGCGTGTTGGCCAAGCCGCTCGAGGCCCTCACCTTCATTTTTCCGGGACACTTGTCACGTCAGTCCTAGTGGCCGAACATGACTTGTGATAACCAGATGCAGATGCATGCAAGGCTCTGCGTTGCCCATGCCCAAACATAAATGCTCATCGATCCTTCCTCTTCCTCGAACCCCCCCCCCCCCCGCCGCCGGTCCATGTTCCTACGGTACACTCACTTCCCTTCCCCCTTCATCAACGGCGACATCACCGATAAGACCACAACACCACACACATGGCTCCGGCATCCCGCATACTCGCGGTAGGACTCGCCGTCGCCCTGTATGCCATTGGCGTCCAAGGCGACGGCACCGGCCTCATCGGCTGGGGCAAAACCCTCTACGATCCAACGTGCTCCTTCGCCTGCCGTAACGTCGTCAGAAAGCAAAAGCTGTCCTGCACCCCCGTCGACTCGACTCAGAACCACGGCACCGCGCACAACCCCGTCACGACGCCTCCCGACTGCTTCGTCAAAGACCACGCCTTCCTCACCACCATGGCCCTGTGCATCGACACATACTGCCCCCTCAGCGAGAAGCCACCGATGAGCAAGCTGGAAGACTACTGGGCGTCTCATCTGGCCACCGGCACCCTTGGGAACCCCAAATATGTCCCGATCATGTCGTATCAAGAGGCACTTGCCGCCGCGCGGGAGGAGGAGTCCCGTGCCGCCCAGAACGGCAACTCCTCGTCCGCCGACGGCGACATGGAGGAACACACTTCTCATCGGAGGGGAGAGACGACGACCAAACTCAAGACACGTCAGCACAGCGACGGCATGCACTCGGATGTCCCCGAAGGCCTCGCCGTTTTCAACGTTTCCAGCCCTTTGCCAAAGGCAGCTGGCAGCTCGGAGCCGCTCAACGTGACTAGTTTCGTCGGCCCGAACGAGTGGCAGTTGCAATGGAACTACATGCACGACTTCGAGGTCAACGAAGCAGGCCACTCCACAGTGGCCATCGTGATTGCCATCGTCGCCGTCTTGCTTCCGGTTGCACTTTCGCTACTCCGCTTCATCCCGGGCTTCACCAAGAGCTACGCCTGGACATTCTGGCAGTCCTTGTTAATCCACCCGGCTGCCTTCGGCCGGCATCATCGGGAGCCCATTGCTGGTATTGGCAATATGCCCACTCGCGGACAGGCTCTGTACATCTTTCTCATCAGCATACTCAACATCCTCCTCTGGCTCGGCCCCTACACAATCCACCAACCCCAGGCCAGCTTCACATCCCTGAAAATGCAGAGTATAAGCATCATTGGCAACCGTGCAGGGGTCATGGCAATGGGGAACGCCGTGGCTTTGTTCCTCTTCGGCGCCCGCAACAGCGTGTTGCTTCATATTACAGACTGGAGCTATAGCACTTATCTTCTTCTTCATCGATGGCTAGGCTATTGGACCATTTTCCACACCATCGTCCACTCCTTCATGCTACTGGCGAACTACGTCCTGCAGGGAGCCTACGAAGACGAGCTAGCCCGCGAGTACTGGATCTGGGGTATCGTTGGCACCGTTGCTGCCAGCGCGATCCTGCCCTTCTCCGTGCTGTGGCTGCGTCAGCGCTTCTACGAGTTCTTCCTCGCCTCTCACATCATCCTTTCGCTGCTCTTCATAATTGGATACTACTACCACATCTGGTACGTCTACGAATACAATTGGGGTTATGAAATTTGGATCTTCATCGCCGGCGGTATCTGGGGCGCCGACCGCCTCTTCCGCCTCGTCCGGACTTTCTGGCAAGGTCTTCGGTGGGCTACCGTGACAACCGTCCAAGACGTCGATGGCGACTATCTCCGCATTGTGGTGGAAGGCACGTCTCTCAACAATGGCGTGGTTTACCTTGGCTTTCCGACGCTCACCTGGCGCTTTTGGGAAACCCATCCATTCTCTGTGGCGTACTCCGGACGAAGCGTCGTCCACACTCGCACCCAAGAGCACACACCAACAGACCTCTCTTCCAGCCAAGAAGATGACTTAGCCACAACGCCGCCAATCAGGGAGAGCGACCCCGAAAAGGCCATCGGCACCTCCCAGATCACCGGCGGAAAGCCTGAGCCGGTTGACACGAACACCACAGTCTTCTACTCTCGAACTCGCAGCGGCATCACCAAGGCCCTCGCTTCGAAGGCTTCCTCCTCTCCCGCTCGCGTCCGTGTTCTACTCGAGGGTCCCTACCATCACTCGGGGCACACATCCCCCCAGCTGGCCCATTGCAAGGACATGATCTGCATCGCTGGTGGCGTAGGTATCACCGCCTGCATCCCTTTTCTCCGCTCCAGCTCGTCCGGCGGAAGCACCACGCTTTTCTGGTCCTGTCGACAACAAGGTCTCGTCACGGCACTTGCACCTGCGGTTGACAGCCTCCCCAGAAGCGTCCAGGTGGAGACTGTCGTGGGAGAGAGGTTGAAGCTGGACTACCTACTTGCCAGAGAAATGACTGCGGGCTCGGGAACTCCGTTGGCTATCGTCGTTTGTGGACCCCCGGGCATGGCGGATGACGTTCGCAGAAAGATTGTCGAGGTGGCGAGGACGAACCCGGTTAGCAGACCGTACGTTCTGGTAGACGAGGCGTTTGCGTGGTGATTTGGTTCCCAGTACGCATCGTTTGGCGCATATACTATTATTACACAACTAATTTAATTCTAGCAGCATTGTCAAGTTCTGGTGATGTGAAGCATGCTCTTCAAAAGCTTGGGAGCAGGTGCGCAACGTAGTCACTCCTTGAACGACCTATTCTGTGGTTTGATACCCAGCTTCTTACTCATCTACAAGTTTGTAGACGAATCGCCTCCTGACCTCTCTGTCTAACTTCAAGCACTCCTTACGCCCTTTCTTGCTCGCAACAATGACATATCCGATACACCACAACTCACTCGAATCCGGACCCTGCACGAGATCCCCCCTCTCCTTCACCGTCTGAAAATGCACGACATGACGCTTGAGATCAGGATTCGCTTCAAGAAAGTCCCTCACGGCGTCCTCAGACGCCATGATGCCCGAACGCGTCGGCGCCAGAACCGAAATACCCAAAACGTACTGCGGCCTTCCGTGAAGAAAAGGCCGCGAAAGAGCTCTCACACGAGAGTCCCCCTCGGATCCAAGACTGAGCAACAGTCGCACAGCGTAATAGTCGACCCCATGGGCAAGCAGAGCTGCCACGCAGTTGATGTAGCCCGGCGGACGGGCGTTCACCTCATGCAGGAAACACGACGGACCCTCAGCCGGACCCGTCTCTCTGACGTGCAAATCAAGAATCTCGTCGGCGGCATCGACCGCATAGCAAGCTCTCGACCCGCGCACCCTAGCCTCGCAATGAAAGACGCCTGACCGGAAGCCAAGCCGCGCGATGCTTCTCGCAAGGGAGTCTCGCATCATGCTCTTTTCGTCATCCGGCAGCGCGGACGGCACGTCCATCAGTGTCTCCATGAAGTTGGCCGCCCTGGTTATCTCCGTCCCTGGCAGGTCGCCTGAGCAGGGGAAGTCATCCGTCATATCGCAGAAGAGTACCTCTCCGTCCAACACGACGAAGTTGGCATCCACTTCGGGCCCGTCGACGTACGGCTCGACGACCACTCCCGTGCTTCTCGCCGCCGACGCGGCATGCCGCTCCGATGCTCGGAGAACGGCAGCTCGCAGCTCGTCCTGGTCGCGTACTTTGACCACACAGTCGCTGTTCCAACCAGTGCAAGGCTTCACGATCAACGGATAACCGAGCTTGTTGCCGCTTTCCGCCAATAACGTCTCAAGGTCCTGCACCGACTGCAATACATATCCATCTTTCATCCCAGATGCAGCAGACTCGATCTCTCTTGAAGCACCCTTATTCCCAGCTCTGTAATATGCCGCAGAGCCAGAGGTAGGAAGTCCCAAGACCTCACATGCCCTTGCGACCAGCGGCAGTCTCACGTCGCTAATGGACACAATCCCGTCAACGGGACGTGGGTATGCCCTAACGGCATCCACAATGCGCTGAGTGAGGCCATAGTCGCCCGCAATACTGATGGGAATGAATGCTTCACGATAACAGGCGTACGGGCCGTCATTGTCCTCGAGCCAGTGGCCCGGCTCATCAAGCACAACGAGCGTAATGCCCAGGGCTTTGGCGGCTTGGTAGAATTGTTGGCTTGCTTCATTATTGGCCCGTCCTTGTACCCAGAAGACGCGTTTCTGAGCGAGCCGCTCTGGAACAGTCCATGGGATAGAAAGACGTTTGCCAAGTTCTTCGTCCAAGCGAGTGCGGAGAGTTTCGGCCGTGTCTTCTGGAGACTCGGCCCTGGCAATTATGCCACCGATTGCGTTCCGCAGAAGCGAGAAGAAGTCGTTTCTTGTTTGAATTCGTTGTGCTTCATGTGCCAATGTCGCATTGACACGAGCCAGAGGTTCGAGAAACCCCGTCGAAGTTCGAATTGCCTCGCAACCCTTAAGTCTGTAAGAGAGAAAGTCTGGTCTGATAACGGTGCCAGCCTCTCCCGAGAATGCTAGCCGGAGGATGGTGGCATGGGAATCATCCTGGTGCATGAAGTCTTTCAGCAGAGCGGCGGCTAGGGGCTGCAGGTTGGCATCTTCGACACCGACTACGAATTTGGGCGGATCATGCAACGCGGTCTGTCCGAAGATTGGTTGGACGTCCAAGTACCAATGATGCAGACCAAGTTCAGGGGTCGGAGAAATCACGTTTGTTGGAACCGCTTGGAGGGAAACTGTGTTTGGACTGTCAGTCCCAATGCAAGGCACTTGAATAATAAGACACTGACCATGATTCTCCGCTGCCTCGAGAACAAAATGCCAATTGAGGCTGTCCATAGTGCCTGGCTGCGCTACGATGTCGGTGCGAAACTACAACGACAGAGGCGACGTAGGAGGATGCGAAGGTTGAGCAGGATGGCTGGCTGCGTGACTCTCGTAGCCAACCGATCACCCACCATATGCGAATATGCTAATTCCTTAGCTAGTAGTTGAATTTCAACCGACAATGTTCATGATACATTGCGAAGCGCCAGGTGGTCAATCGCCTTCCTTTTCGGGGACATGATGAATTCTCTCGACCCTGCGGCATGGTTCGGTAGTCGGTACGCCCCGATGCCAAGCTTCCAAGTGAGCAAGTTAAATCTCCTCGTTCGCGCAGAATGCTACCGAACTCGCATCATTGAGCAAGTTAATGTTAGGCGCGGGGCGCCATTCCCAAAAAAGGTTCTTGGTGGGTTGCTTCTAAGTCTTGGCTTCGGGCACTGTGCCACAACTTCACATCCGTTTCGCTAAATCGAACGTGACCTGACATGTTCAGATGTTCTGAGTAAGTAGACGCAATGCTGTTCTGACTGCTGAAGTTTTCAGATTTGCTGTGATTTTAATTCCGGCTCCTAACGCGGCCGTCATGTCACTGTCATATGACCATTGTAGTCCGAGGTCTCCAGACGTCGAGAATTTTCAACTTAAATTTGGATTCAAGTTCAAGATCAAGACAGATTCTTATCAAGCCCTTTAGCATACAGCCGCGTCTGCTCTGGATTAAGATCAAACTTATTTGTCGGGATGTCAGCCCAGAACAACGTCTTCATCGGCCCGCAATCCATTGCCGATTACTTCGACCCCGACAAAAACCCTTTCCTCCCTCTGGTAGAGATTCCAGACCGGCTGAATCCCTTCAGGAAAGATGGAGTTAGAATTTACGCAAAGATGCTTACTTGTCTACCGGCGCAGAATGTCAAGTCTTTGCCCGGTACTTGCAAAGCCTAGATCCTGCTTGCGACTGACATGCTAACAAGCAGGTATCGCAGCCCTCAAGATGCTACGCAACTTGCCCGATGCCCAAAGCAAGAACATCGTAGAGGCAAGCTCTGGCTCGACTGTGCTATCACTTGGTATCATTGCTCGGGTTCTATGGGGGAACGAAGACGTCGATGCCTACGTCACGAACAAGAAACCACCAGAGTCGTTGAACATGCTTCGTTTCTTTGGCGTCCGACCGTAAAACCCCTTTCAAATATCCACGGCACCTACTAACATTGAGTCTAACTTCTGTGCTCTCATCAGTTGCCTTTATGGAGGTTTGGCCCAGCAGGAACCGACAGATCCCGCTGGTATTATGTCGAGGCTGCGAAACATCGCGGCACAGGACGAATCCATAGTGTATCCTGGACAGTACGATAATCCCAATGTAAGTTTCGGTAACCTTTGATTCAATGTAGCCACTGACTCCCGAAAAAAGAATTGGAAAGCACACGAAGAATGGACAGGGCCACAAATCTTCCAACAATTACCTCACATCAACGTTTTCTGCTCGACGGTCGGCACTGGAGGCAAGAAAAACGTTCGTTGCCTTGTATTCCGACTCGACTGACCGCGAGACCTCAGGTGCTATCACAGGTACAGGCGTTTATTTGAAATCGCGCAAACCCTCAGTCAAGGTAATCGGGTAGGCTTGTCTGTCCCCGTACATTCCATGTTTGCATCTGATCCGTGGGTTTGCGTAGTGTCTTTAACAAGTTTGGTGACCCGACCCCTGGACCTAGGCACTTTCATGGCTTTCACACGTCCGGGTTTCCATGGCAAGGAACTGTCGATAGTCGTATCGAGGTTTCGTCCGTTGAATCATACCGCATGTCCATGCGGCTGTCTCGAGAAGGACTCATCGCCGGCCCATCATCCGGAGAGGCGCTTCATGGTTTACTCCAATACATCTCGGAACTCGAAAAGAGTGAACGGTTAGCTCCATTGAAAGATGAGACAAGCGGAGAGATCTCTTGCGTTTTCACCTGCAGCGACCTACCTTACCAATACTTGCCTGCCTATTTCCAGAAACTCGGACCGGACGAGTTTCCTCGGATCGAAAACGAGGTGAGTAGTGGATCCACGAGTTGGAAGTTCACATGGGCTGAAAGAATCCCACCTTTAGATTTTGTTGCAATGTGACCAAACCCGACACGACGAGACCTGGGTGCTGGGAGTTGAGAGGGTGTCATCCATTTTATTTCGGACAACGGCTCTCGAGTCACACCAGGAAGCGGCGGCACAAAATATCGAAGACAAAACCGGCTTCAGTGACCAAGTCTTGGCTCGTAAGCCAAAAATGAGTCAATCATGGTTGTCACGCCTCTTCAGTTTGCTTATCCCAACCAAGCCTCGGTCGGAACCCGAATGTTGTCTCGACCATTCCCGACACAACTCTCTCCCAGCAGTCCTGCTCCTAGATCTTCGCAGTCAAGCTGATTTCAAGTCTCGACACCTCCCGGGCTCTTATTCAGTGCCTTTGGAGGGTTTGACATCCAGCCTAGCTAATGGCGACATCTTTGGTAACGCAAAATCTGTTCACATGATCTGGACAGAGATTCAGAGAGCGTTCGAAGAGTCAAATGTGTCGAAAAGATTATTGGGTGCACGAGAAAACGAACACACTATCATCTTGGTGTGTTATGACGGCGACGCAAGCAGGCTTGCATCGTCCACGCTGCGGGCTAAAAAGTATGAAGCTTATAGTGTGGAAGGAGGTATTGAGGCACTTTGGAATAAGCTTGAAAGCCTAAATGTCGTGTGATTTAGAGCGGCCTCGATGTTAAACAAAAGCTTTAAGTATAAATATCTCACGTTCATGTTTTATTGTGAATCGCCTACCACCAATATCATTTTACAGCGGTCTTGCGATGCGTTTAGAAGACATGGAGAGCAGCACAGCGGCAGTCTCAAATAGGCTTATAAACCTCAATTCAAGCTCTGTGTATTTCTTCAAGTAGGCCAAACTGATGACTGAATTTTGAGTATGAGTTACACTTCATGAAATATCAAAACACATATTTTCCACATGCTGGATCAACTCTGAGCTCGTGTTAGATTCAGGGCCCAGAAGCGCACGTACGGAGGAGAGCTTAGCCAAATATCCGCCCAACTCCAAGCGGACTTCTCGCCAACTCCAGCGCGCTTAGCCCAATTAGGGCGCGCGCCAAATAGGGGTCTATACTATAAAATGGGTCTTAGAGACCGCTCTTCGGGCGCCCGTTGAATTCGAACAACATAACACATATTCATGAATATTGCTCTCAATCTCTCAGCTCGTCCTCACGCGCAGGGAATTGCCAGCTGTGACCAGTTGGGAGACGCTATCCGTAATTCCCTGGCTTCCGTGCGTCCCGGCTGAGAATCGCGATGATGACCTCATAGCCAATGTCCCCTCGGCCGGAGGACCACACGATGCAACGGCATCAACCATGCACCCACCGCGCTAGGGCCCGGAATCACCGACATCAGAATCCAGGATCCGGAAGAGAGAAAGCTGCGCGACACGCAACGCGATGTCCTCGGAGACGAAGCCCATGACCCGCCGCACGGTCGTTTCGGCCTTCATCTTCAAGTTTCCGCTGGATGATGATGATGATGATGGAAAGCCGCAGGTCGCCTTATTCCGACGAAGCGATAAAGTGAGAACATACCAGTGAGCTCAAGTCCTTCCCATTGGCCCCTTCCATCCAGCTTCGTTCCCAGCTCAAGAAATGAATCCCACAGGAACCGCCTCGCTCCCGTGTCAGGCAGCGTCGATAAGGACGACCCTTCACCTCTGCACGCAGCATGGCGTGAGATCCAAGAGGAGACGGGACTGACGCCAGCGAGCCTCACGCTCCTTCGTCGAGGTAAGGATTACCACTTTGCGGACGAAGAAATTGGTCGCGAATGGATCATCTACCCCTTCGCGTTCCGTCTGAAGTCTCCCGGAGACGAGGGGCGGATCCAGATCGACTGGGAGCACACAGGGTTCCAGTGGTTTGACCCGAGTGAAGTCTGCGACGTTGAAGAATTCGGGGGCGTGCCCAGGCTAGCGGAAAGTTTGCGAAGGGTCTGGTTTGAGAACGAATTGGGCGACAGGAGTGGCAGGGTCTTGGGCGAGGGATTGCTCGCTCTGCAGAGAGACCACGAGAGTGGAGCAAGACAATTGGCAGGAAAAGCCCTCGATTTACTCGTCGATGTGATGTCAGAGAGCGACGAGTCGTTGAAGAAGTGGTGGCGGAATACCAGGCTTGCGGCGTGGCACTTGTGGAAGAACGGAAGGGAGAGCATGGGTGCCGCCATTTTGAATGTGTTGACGAGGTCGCTGTCTATCGTTGAAGACGAGGTGAAAAGAACCGAAGGAAGCGGGGCATCGCAGGAGTTCTTGGGCGTGATCGCGGGAAAGCTGCGGCAGTATGCGGTGTCAAGAGAGGGCTCCGTCGACGGTATCTGGAAATCTTTTGAAGGATATCTCCGGGAGAACTATCACTTACGCGAGCCCATCCGCATCCTGACACTTTCTTCCAGCTCGACCATCCTTGAATGTCTGCACAGAGCTAGCGTTGGGTTTGACTCCGAATTCGATATTCGGATTCTGGAATCGCGTCCCCTGTTTGAGGGCGTTTCGATGGCGTCGCGGCTGGTCAGCCGTCTGCGGGAATCGGGTGCCGAGAGAGGAAAGAAGGTCAACGTCTCGATATATACTGACGCTTCGGCCGCAATCGCGAGCGAGGGCATCAACCTCGTCCTAATCGGCGCAGACCTCATTCGCAAGGATGGGTCAACAAGCAATAAGACTGGCTCGCTACCGGCAGTCCTCTCAGCCAAACATTGTGCACCCAACTCCAAGGTCCTTGTTCTGGCTGAGAATGAGAAAATATTGCCGTACGACCCTCCCGAACACGAGGAGAATGAGATTGAGGAGGTCGTAGCATCGTGGAGGCGAGAGGCTTCCTTGCAAGAAGCAGCATCAACTGTTCTCAGATATTCCCAGATTGAAGTGCTTGGTGAGGAGGGTCTGAAGGCAAGCGTGAGGAATGTCTACTTCGAGTGGGTTTCAACTAACCTCATCGATGGCTACATGTTCGAGGATGGGTCAAAGTCTGCAGAGGACATTTCGGAACTAGCAGGCCACATCAGGCGCGAAGCAGACGCCTTCTTCGCAGACATTTAGCTACTTAGGTCTCCAACAAAACCACCCTCCGTCACAGGCCGTAGATGAATGTTGTCGGAACAGTAGGATATATCCCAGAATGTCATATATTGATGTTATTGTTAAGTTCCTTCACGAGGATTTAGGTGAGGGGTATTCTCAAATAATATATGTATTATTATAACAGAACTCCATATATTCTCTAATACGCTGGCTTACAGCGTCTCCGAGCCGCGTCTGTCCGGTTGAATCCACAACCAAACTTTCCTCTCAAGATCTCCCGATTGGCACTTGAAATTGCACACGGACTATTGGCGCTGATCAAGCAGTGCATTTTTTCAGCTTTTGACTCCAATCACGGTCTGTCTAAAGGAGTTCTCTTCACTGCGTGATGCAGATACAGATGCAAAGTCATCTTGTCTCTCTTACTCATGATGACCAACTAGCGTAGAGTCTGGATATATTCAAGACAAAAGCAAAACCAACTCCATACTCATTGCATCTCCAGATGTCATACCTGGAGTAGTAAACCCGATAATTCAAAGTTGTCAAAATCTAGTAACGGCATTCATGCCTCATCTCATCCCTGGAAAGCTTCCTCTTCGTTCAACTCCCTAATCCCTCAAACCTTGCGGTAAGGATCCGAAACCGAAGATCCCCGCCTCGTATTCATATGCGGTGGCATAGGCCCCAGCGGAATCTGCCTGGGCGCTGTCGCCGATTTGTCCTCCTCGACCGCAACAGTGCGCGGCTGCCGACTGCGACGGAACTCGCTAATAGCAGCGACCAGAATCCACGACACACCAAGCACAGCCGCGAGAACGGCATACGCAATCTTGAATTCCCTTGGCGAGTTGGAGATGTACAGCCCCAGACCGCCGTTGATAATGCCAAGTGGGATCAGAAGGCGACCGATCATGAGGTGCAGGTAAGACCAGAACTGACGGCGGCCATACTTTTTGAACTGGACATGATGGATGTATCCGAAGATGGGCTGGAAGAAGAATATGGCCAGAAGCACAAGACCGATGATGGGGTGGAAGTTGATGGTATTGATTTCAAACTTGAATAACAAGTCAGTCATGGCATGCGCAGACAGACGTATTGGGTACAACTCACCAAACTCGTACCACCGAGCCTGACCATCTGTGTCAGCTGGATGCCCAGCGCCGCAGCAGCGATGTAGAGAATGAAGCCGGCCATCTGGACGAGGGCGTGCGCGATCCATCCGAACCGCCCCGGAACAATTCTCATCGCAATCGAGCCGACAGGAAAGACGATGACAAAAGCAATTGTCCCCAAAACACCGTGAATCCTCCGGATCTGCATCGCTTCTTGGATGTTGAAACCCACAAAGTTGCCAAAGCTGCCTCCGAAACCGTTCCCATCCCCGTTGCCGTTCCCGTTTCCATTTCCGTTGCCCGGAAAGTTTGGGAACTGCTGAGCCATAACTATCGAGGCTGGCCGCAGTGTTAGTCAAAAGCCATCAAATAGTCGTATGCACTCGTAAAGAAGCTTACCCAGGGCCAAGAGGCCAAATAGTACAAATGTCGTCGCTCCCATGGTTATGTCTCAAACCTTTTTTTGGTTTTATTTTTTCAGGATCAAATTGTCGTGAAATCTGCAAATAAATTGCGTCAAAAAGCCCAGACTAATTTCAAAAGACACCGACCGACAAATAAGGTGACAGGCGCCTTCCGCTATTTAACCAAAGTAAACCCCCCCATGGCGCGGCCCTGCTGAGCTGTCTTGTCTTAGTCTAACGCCTGTCCTGCTTGTCTGCGGAGCTGTGCTTGGGGATGTGCGAGCACGGCCATGAGGAGACAGAACGGTGACCGAGTGACCGAAATGGCCCGAAATCAAACCAATGCCCACGCCGCCGATGTTCAGTCCATCTTGGCCCGCACGGAACCAGCGAGAGGTATGATTGTGTCATTTGGTGCCATGGCGGGGGGAAAAAAAGAATCTCAAGCATGGCATAGCACAGCACGCATGGCGGACTGCATTGGTCAATCTGAACTCGTTTCCCCCAAATCTTGCCTGGTCTTTGGTTGAAGGCTGGGTTCAAGACGTCGCGAGAGAATGGATAAAAGGCAAGGGATGCCGGGTGTGGCTGAGGGATCCGAGGGTTTAGACAGACACTTTTGGAGCACGTCCGGTGTTTCTGACAGCCAGGATTCCGAGTGAGATCACATTGTTGTCAGGTGGAATTGGCGAAGGGCGGTGGGGGTTAGGCCGGTTTCTGACTGAGTTGTTTGAACTGCCAAGATTTGGCTCGTCTGCGCATCTTTTCTTATCGGGATTTGGCTGTGCATGACGCGTCCGGCGAGGCTCGAGTGGACGTTGATGTAATGATGGAGGATCCTTGTGGTTGGTGAAAATCAAGCTGATGGGTGGTGGATGAAACCCGGTTCCTGCAGCTGTCGGCGAAGCGGTACACGGGATGGCGTCTTGTTCTAATGCAGCTTTATGTTGGTCATGTTAATTCCGGTTGGCAGCGACGCTATCACAATTGAAAAGGCGCGTAGTTGATCGAACGAACGTTGCAGTTGCGGCACACCGCCCTCTGGAAGCTGTTGAAAATGTCTGCTTTATTCTTTCGCTGCCCAGCCGGACACATGACAATACTATGATGCATCGGCTTCGTTCCGCTGGACGCTCGCCAGTTGGCTCTGCAGACCACGTTTGCTAACCTGCATAGCCCGTTCAATCTCTCGCTCCTCTTCCCGCAGCCGGGCTTTTCCCATCTCGAGACTCCGCTGCTGCCTGCGCTTCTGTTCCGCGACCTTCTCTTCGTGCTCCCGGAGTGCCTTTTCCCTCCGTTCTCTGGCCTCTCTAGCCTTTTGCGTGGCCTCATCCTCTTCCGCAGGGGCCTCGCCTTCTGGCGGCGGGCCCAGGGTTTGAATGTACGCTTCAATCAAAGGATCCCTTATCTGTGGTGGCAGAGAGATGTATCTGATGTCAATAAGCAGCTGCGGCGGCAGGTGCGACAGGTTCGTCTTGTTGTTCAGTGCATACGGCGGCAACGACTTGAGAAGCGTGGCGAGGTCCGTTTTGAGAGTTTGTTGCGGCATCTTGAGACGATTGATGTGCTCCCGGTACCACTTCTCGCGGTCCTTGTCCTTGACGTAGGGGTCCGTCATGGCCGGATCCTTCCGATATTTTCTCTTAAACTCCTGCCAGTAGAGCTTGGGCGATGCCTTTTCCTGCAGTAGCGTCATGTAGGGTATCCGAGGATCCTTCTTCTCTTCCTTTGCCCGAAGCTCTTTGATTTCTCTGATCTTGTCCCTGGACCACTCCTGCCATGCATCTCTCCTTGCC
This sequence comes from Colletotrichum euphorbiae, assembly GCA_037178605.1. Taxonomy (NCBI): domain Eukaryota; kingdom Fungi; phylum Ascomycota; class Sordariomycetes; order Glomerellales; family Glomerellaceae; genus Colletotrichum; species Colletotrichum euphorbiae. The sequence goes on from JAXCEF010000191.1 coordinate 45,622, forward strand.
TTCATCGTGTTGAGGATTGTGTATCTCGGGTCGCCGATGATGTGGCCGTCCTCAATAAGCTTTTCCCACGTGCTATAGGGATTGATGTTGAAATCGTCCAGAAGGTCCCTGAAAAGCGCAACGGCATCGTCCTGGGAAAACTCCACGCCTTCTGCACCCTCGGGCCATTCGTCCATATTTCCGTCGTCATACTCCCCCGGGTCGAGTCCGTACGCCTGTCCCATTGCTTGTAGCTGGAAGGCAATATCCGCCTCGCTGAACTCCACCGGCGCATCAGCCGCATCTTCTGTGCGTTGACGTTTGGCATCATGACCGTTGTCACCCTCACCCTCCGTCTCATCGTCTGTGACCTCAACCTCTTCGTATTCTGAACTGTCGTAACGGTCGTCATGGGGCGCAGTTTCGCTGATATCGCGGGACGGCTTGGGCTGCGCCGTGGGGGTAACATCTTTGCTCGCAGGTTGGCCGTTATCGATGCCTGCTTTTTCGCGTATCCTGGCCTTGTCGAGCTCTAGAATGCCAGGCATGAGCTTCTCGGGTATGCGCCAGTAGCTGGCATTCTTGACAGGATTGTAGACGAAGCGACGGCTATACTTGGTCTCGACAAGAATCCATGGTTCGTGGCCGGGGATCGCAGTCTTTGACTTGGGCTTGTCCATAGGTTCTGGGCGTGGACGTCCACCATCCCTGCCACCTCTGCCCCCGTGGCCGAACCCGCCTCGCGAAGCAGCAGGTGACTGATTTTGCGCATTATACTGCGACAGGTATGCGTTCGCGACGTTCGGATCCGACAGCCGAGGGATCGTCTGGTATTGGAAGAAGCTAGCCGCGGCCGACGGTGCTGCGAGTGATTGGGCAGCAGCAGCGACGTCAGGCACGCTGGGTCTCGTGTATGTCGATTCTTTGGTTTCGGCGTTGTAGTAGTATTTGTGCCCGGTCGGCGCCGTGTGCTCTGTCCATCCGGGAAGAAGAGGCGGCGGAGGCGCCGATGGATTTGCGACCGGCTTGTATGTTGACTTGAGCATGCTGGCCGGGCGATACGATCGTAGCGAGAGTTGGTTCGGCGATGTTATTAACAAGAGAATCAGCTGTTGATTTTTGGATCCTGACAGCATCCCAGAAACGCGAACGGATTAGAGACGGGGAAACTTCGGCAGCCGATAAGATAAGATTCGGTACCTTAGAGGCAACATGAGGTTAGCAGATCACTCCAGGGGGTCGAGTGACCAACTGTCGGGTCTTCCAATCAGAGATGCCACACACCTAATGCAGAACAGCCCCTAGAGCTCATTACAGCTTGACGTGGTCTGGGTGATCTGCGACTTGGTCAAGTGACCGTTGACGGTCATTGGTACCCTTCCTAAGAGTTAAGCAGACATTCGCCTTCTCGTTTGGCAGCTCGGCTGGGTTCTCTACTCCATCCTCAGTTTCCTAACTCACCAACAGCCGAGTTGTTGTCGATGCAAAGAGGTATCTCGACCTCGACAGTTCAGCATGGCACCTGGACGTTCTGGGTCCGGTGGTAACGCCGTTTCATCAGCCTTTTCCAGATTTTGGAAGGTTTGTTTACCTTCTATCAGCGATGAAGCTATGCGCCTCGTCTAACAGCAATCCCAGAGAACCCATGCACCGGATTACTTGGGCTTCGTTATCCTTCTTGGGGGCTGGATGACTGTACGTTTCCATGCTGTCATTTCGCACCCTGCGACTTACTGACAACTGAGACAGATGCTTGTCTTCTTCGAACCGTTCCACCGTATGTTCTTCATCAACGACCTTCGCATCTCATATCCCCATGCGGAAGTTGAGCGCGTGCCCGTCTGTGAGTCCGGCCCAGTGCCTCCCATGCGCAAATCAACTGATGCTGACTTGCTGCAAAGATATGAACTTCGTGTATGCTCTGTTTGTCCCGCTGGCTGTCCTGGTTGCCTATAACCTGATGACCAAGGCCTCACCTCACAAACATGAGGTTACATATCTGAGTCTCGGCATCTCTGTCATCATGACCTCCTTCATCACGGATCTTGTGAAGAACGCAGTCGGCCGACCTAGACCCGACCTTTTGGCTCGATGCAAGCCAGCCTCTGGCACGAAGCCCAACGTACTGGTCACGATTGAGGTTTGCACCGAGAAAGCACACCATCTCCTTCACGACGGCTGGAGATCGTTCCCATCTGGTCACTCCTCATTCTCTTTCGCTGGTCTCGGCTTCCTGAGCATTTTCCTTGCGGGCCAATTGCACATCTTCCGCCACAATAGCGGAGGGCGTGATCTCAGCAGGGCGTTAATATGTCTTTCGCCTCTCCTTGGGGCTGCTCTGATCGCCATCAGCCGCTGCGAGGACTACAGACATGATGTCTATGATGTCTGCGTGGGGTCTCTGTTGGGATGGGTGACTGCGTACTGGAGCTATCGACGACATTGGCCGAAATTGAATGCAAAGGAGTGCCATGAACCATATTCATATCCAGGTTCGGAGCCCAGGGCGGGTTGGAATCGGTTGCGAGATGAGGAAGAAGCTGGCGATTCACGACCCGACGTAGGCTTTGAAATGACCCAGCTAGACAGGCAGCGCCGCTAATCACAGGAAGTAGGGACCGCCGTAGAGTCCGAATCAAACAGCATCATCAGTATCACCACAACAGCATCGGCATCGGCATCAGCATCGGCATTGAGATATCGCCAGCCAGCACGTATCAGCTCATCTGTAACGTCGTGTAATCTTGTCTTGTTTGAGTTTGCTGTCTTTGTGCACATGCTTTCTGTTTCCGCTCGCATACTTAATCCGTACGCATCACATCTTTGTTTTAGTAGGATACCACGGCTACGCATTCGCATCTTGGCAGCGGTCTGCCTGGGGTTTGGGGGCATCAATTCTATTGGTACATCAGGGTAAAAGGGCACCCATCACGCCCCATCTATGTTTTTGTCCTCGTTATGCCATTATTTGTCCTCCGTAGACTCGTCCTTCGCCAAGTCGTGCTCCTTGAGCAGTGCCTTGATCTCTTCCGCCGTCCAGAGGCGGTGGTAGATCTTGCCGTCTTCCGTCTGTCCAACCGTAGCGAATTCGACTGTCCCGACCTGTTAAAACTGCACGAAAGATTCGGGGAACGTTATTGACTTACGCTTCTCGGCGCTCAACTTCGTTGAGTCCATTGTCTTGCTGAGAACCTTGACCGCCATGCCACACGCCTCCTTCAGGGTGCAATCCTCCTTGTAGTCCTGCTTCAGCAAGCTCTCGGCGCTCGCTCTGTTCGCACCGACGGCCGTCGCCTTCCATCCGCCGTAGTTGCCAGATGGGTTGCTCTGGTACAGCTGGAACTGTCTGCGGGGATCCCAGCCGGCGTAGATGAAGGAGACACCGAAAGGTCTCAGACCACCGTGTTGTGTGTAGCCCTGCTTCAGATCGCACAGTCTTCTAACCAGCTGCTCGCAAGGGATGTCTTCGTTGTAGGTGAGGAGGTATCTTTGGGCGGCCTGGCGGGCGTAGTTGATAAGAATGTTGGCGTCGGCCGTCATGCCAGCGACCGCGGCAAGCATGTTGCTGGAGGAAGAGCAGCAATGTCAGATTCACGAACAGTCATAAGTGTTCGACTGGTCGTACTTACTCATTGACGATGTAGAGCTTCTCAGCGGATGTGTCCTGCTCCAACAGCTTCGACGTCACCTTGCGCTCTGCAGCGAGGACGATGCCGTCCTGGGCCAGGATGCCAATGGCAGTACCGGCGTGGGAGATGGCCTCAAGCGCATACTCAACCTGGTAGAGACGGCCCTCGGGCGAGAAGATGGTTGTCTAGAATAGTATGTGAGCTCGCTATTGCTTCATTCGGTAGGCCAGCGGGCATGGGCAAGGGAAGAGCGGGGAGGGGCCATACGCGGGAATCGTAACGGCGAGACATGACGAACGGGTGATCAACTCGTGATCAGGTGTTACCGGGAGTTGGGTTCGTAGTGCGAAGTTATTCGGGTGGAGGTCGACGATACGGAGGATTTGTTGGGCGGCGGGATGGATTGTTTGTCGACTGCAGGGAAGGCTATCACTTTGGTGCAGCTTGAAGCTCCAGGCACTCGATGCACGCGTTAGCTTGCGCCTGGCCGGGCAGCCTGGACCCCAGCTGAGGTAAGGAAGCTGCGAGGTTGATGGCCCGAGCTTTTGCCGGACACAGGTGCGAAGGGACCTTACTTGACCTGAGGCAGATTACCTCATCTACTCCACCGAATCGACGGACGAGCAAGTCACCGAGCTGTTCGGTCAGTTGCCTTCAGGCCTGAGGCAGAAATAGCCCCGCTAGTGTCATGACGCACGGGCCTCATCCTCTCGGCAGCTCCTGCTAGCAGGCCCGGGACAGTGGTTGCTATCGCTTACATAACTACAGCATAGTGGAGGCGCTTCGGCATTTTCCTTCCACCAACCTCGCGCCGTTTTATCGCATCGCACCGCCAACCCACCCACATCACCTCCACCTTTGCGCAAGCTCCCTTTTCTGCGTTCCCACACAACCCAAGAGAAGAAAAAAAAGGGCGACACGCGATCGATTCGGCTGTCGCAAACTCCTGTCGCGCAACGGTCTCTCCTCACCCATACTGAACGTACCTGTGATAGGACTAGTCGGGAAGGAAAGTCCGCATTACCGGCGCTCGCAGTGAAGCAACAAGTTTGGTTTACTTCGCGGCGCACGCGTGTTTGGATGGGTCGCAGTATCTTAGTTTCTTTCTTATCGTGAAAACAAGCCCAATGCATGCTTAAGAGAGAACGCACCTTGCAACTGACATCCAGCGTAAATCCCACATTTACTGCAATATCCGTACCTCTACTTCGGCGCCAACTGCGTACCCTCTACTGCGGGAACCAATTCACCTACCCGCATACGACAAAGCGAACATGTCCGGTAAGTATCGCAGCAGCAGCCTCTGTCGCGCGACTCCGCCTGCGACCAGCCTCCCTCCGCCATTCCTTCTTCCCTCTTAAACCCCCTTCTCGTCACTGCCTTCCCAGTCCGATCGCCGAATCAGCAGGACACTGACCAACATGGTACGCGTAGAACCAGAACCCCGCCGCTCGGTGCGCGCGACCAAGGGCCAACACACAAAGGCCTTCGACGACCAACCGATCGAGCCCCCCAAGAAGCGCGGTAGAAAGAAGAAGCAGGAGGAGGAACCCGAGGACGAGATCATCCGATGCGTCTGCGGCGCCACCGAGCAGGATGGCGACTCCGAGGAGCCCTGGATCGCCTGCGACAAGTGCGGCGCCTGGCAGCACAATGTTTGCATGGGAATGAGCGTCTTCTCAGAGGACCTCCCTAAGAACTACTACTGCGAACTATGTGCGCCCAATGATCATAAGGAGCTCCTGGTCGCTATGGGTAAGGGAGAACAGCCCTGGGAGGCCCGCAGGAAGGCCTACGAAGACGAACAGAACGAGAAGAAGAAGAAAAAGAAGAAGGGCGGCAGGGCCGGGAAGCGCCAGAGCGATCCCAAGGAAGATCTGTCGCAGGACGCTCGGAGCGGCAAAGCCGAAGACTCCCCCGCGCCCTCGGAGCCCAATCAGAAGAAGGATAAGAAGGACGGCGGTGGCAAGGCAGGCACTGGCAAGCGCAAGACCCGGGATGAGGAGAAGGATACCAAGGTGAGTCGCAGTCTACCCGGTGTCCTCTCACCACATGACGCTGACGGCATACCGCATCAGACACCCGCACAAAAGATTCGCAAAGTCTCCGAGCCCGTAGCACCCATCGTCGACTACACACCTCCGGCCGACTTGACGGAGAAGATCACGGACCTTCCGGACGATCGCAAGGGCTCTGCCCAGCTGCTGCAGAAGGCTCTCGTTGGTGTTCTGACTGCTGCCGTCAAGGACAAGAGCGTTGTCCTGTCGAAGGATATGACCGTCGCAGCCAAGGCGGAGCGTCTCGCCATCGAGATCGAACGTGCGGTCCACGATACCCATCCCGACCGCAGCCACTACGCGGCCCAGGCTAGAGCCCTTTACGCCAACATGAAGATCAATGCCGACTTGACGAAGCGGCTGCTGAAGCGTACCTTGTCTCCTCCGATGTTGGCTACCATGACCGCGGATGAATTGGCCACAAAGGAGAGACAAGATGCCAACGCGCAGCTGAAGGCTATTTCGGAGAAGCAGTCTATCTTGATCACCGATGAGGGTCCCCGGGTTCGCCGTACACACAAGGGGGAGGAAATCGTGGAAAATGAGTCCTTTCATCAGTCTGATGAAGCACGATCGTTCATCAGGAGGCCCAGCGGGAGGGAGGGACAGGCTGGCGCAAAGGCAGACGGCGAACAACACTACGACAACTCGGTAGAGTTGCCCGCCCACGGCGGTCTAGCAATCGACACTCACGGAGCTCGGCAGTCGCAGAAGCACTCCGCCATCGATATCAACAAGGTCTTTGACCACGTCAAGTCACCTACGGGGTCTTTCGCTCGCCGACCATCCGCACCGCTCCACGGACCTGGCGTCGATCCCGATGTAGACAGGCTGCTCCAGGACGAGACAGACTCCCCGCCCTACTCGCCGACGGACGAGACCGATCCAGACGTGGTTTGGCGGGGTCACCTCGTAATGAGCTCCATCGCCGACTTCCCAGCCGCAGCCAAGTTCGTCGCAGGAGCTAACCTCTCGAAGACGATCGGTCTTCCCTGGACGACCCTAATACCCAGGAAACTGACGGTGGCCGGACGTATCGATGAGCAGAAGGCAATCGAATATCTCTGCGGCTTGCGATATGCTGACCTGACCGATATCGTCGTCGTGGCACTATCGCCAGCTTCCGACGCATCCCGCCATGAGTTCCAGTCGCTGTTCGACTATTTCGTCAAGAAGAAGCGATACGCCGTCGTCGGCGACAAGGGCGAGGCCAACGTACGCGACACATATCTTGTTCCAGTCCCTGCGGGCGAAGGCAACGTGCCCGAGTTCATGTTAAACTTCACCGACAACTTCGTACCACAAAACCGTACAGAGCCAATGCTCCTGGGTGTTTTCGTATACCGCAACAACGCCCCCAGGCAGAGCCAGCAGGTCGGCGCAACTCAATCACCAGCCATGAACTCTCCCACGCCCACACGGGGCGGTTTCCCCAGGAATCCTTCGATATCAGGGCCTGCCTTCTCCCCGACCGTTCCCCAGGGACCTTTCCCGCAACCGGGCGGCCAGCCTCCCGCCGGCCACAACGGCCATGGGCCCCAGCAGCATCATCCCACACAGGGCGCACACCAAGTCGTGCCTCCGGGCCAACCGCCAGCGGGCTATACTGCGGCCAGAGGTCCGGAGGCCGACCAGGATCGTCGCCAAAGAGAGGGTCAGGCTCTGGCTCATGAGGTATTAGGTACCCTTATCAACAGCAGGACTGTCCCCTTCTTGATGCCGCATGCTCACGCAATGTCACGCACAGAATGGGAAGTGATCAAGGGCATTTACCAAAAGGAACCCAGGGCCAGGGAGGACCTGCAATACTTGAGCCAGTTGCTCGAGAAGCAGACCCCCGTGGCCGGCAAGGCTGGCGATGCGCGGGCTGCGGCGCCTCAGGGCGTTGCGCCGTCGGCATGAGATGTGCAGTTGCCAGCCTGCCAGTTTACTTGTTTCATTCTTTCTTTCAAATTTCAACATCAAGGCGACGAGAAGAGGGGGGCCAGGACTGAAGTCCAAGAAGCTGTGTTTCTTTTTCACAGTATCCAAGGGTTTGCATGTTGTTCACCTTTTTTTTCCCCTGTCGGAAATACTGTATTTCGCAAGGGGAGGGTGGAAATACCAACCACTCACCGGCGTGAATATGTCGCCCGTTGAGGATAGCTTGAAGCGAATAGGTCGAAACAGTTGTTGCTAGTGTTCATACCTTTCGGAGCAGTATCAGAGTCGCAATTTGAGCTAATTTGTACCCGAGCTTATTATGAACAAGATGGAAGTCAATTGACCTGGCCCAGGCCCGAGCAGCTTCAACTCTAAGTCAGCCTTTTCCTGCATGCTGGGTCTCATAGACATCCCATTGGATGCCAGCAACTATTAAGATTTAGATCATAGCGGCGAAAGAAATCTTAATGGGCAATGCCGGAACGACCGTGGCAAAGGTAGTCGTTGAAAGCCTCATGCTCAAGACCCTAGCACGATCTCATCTCGGTCATCTCCAGCACTGGGGACGTAGCGAGTCGACAGCCTGGTTAAAGCCGTCCAGAATGGGCCAACTGCCCGAGATTGTGATACGGTGCTGATGGCGCAGACAGCCCAGTTCACCCTTTGATGCCACTCCCACCCTCGCGCTTTCCGTTCCCTGCCGTGCAGTGTGGTTTAGTTTGTATCCACAGAGCTTCACAGCCACTAGCAGTTGGCTGTGCTGGCTTGCTGCCCACGTCGTCGACAACAGTGGAATTGCCGTGTGCTTCAGCCACACCAGACCAGCTGCTCACTGGTGCCAACTGAGCTGTCCAGACCCACTCCATGACGACAACACAGGCCTGGATTTAGAAACACGGGGACCTTGGGGAAAGTGATTCAAGCAAAAACGGGCCAACCAAGCTTTTTATGTAAGGCTGGGCTGGATGGACCAGAACCGCTTTTTTGTCTCCTTTTTTGGGGAAAGTACCAGTGCTGTGCTAACCAGCTAACCCAATCTTGCCTTATTATCACTCGGTTGTCTCACCAAGTCCTGGAAATCCTCTTCGACACTCTTACTCTCACATTCCATCCGCACACAATCTCTCACGTCCTTCAACGCCTCCGATTGTGAGTTGCTGACTTGACGTCACTAAAGCACCCGCGCTGGAGTCCCGATTCCGACATTTTCAAGACATCTTCGTCCCAACACACGACTCCCATACCTTCCCGATGGCTTGCGGATCTGCTTCTTCCGGTCTCGTCAACCGCAACGGCCCCGGTAGCGCTGCGGCCTCCATCGCTGGGAGCATCATGAAGCCCGCTGAGGCCACTGGAGGAAAGACGAAGTGCATCGGTAAGCTACTGAGCCTGTCTGGACTGCGGAGGACATGACGAAGTGCTGACCGCCTTTGATCCACAGAGTGCGACGGTTACGAGTGCTGCTGCATCCCCATTCCCTGCACTGTCATGTGAAGCGTCGTCCATGCGACTGTTTGGAGGAGCTTTTTGGATCTTGCGATGGAATTGTTCGACATTGATACCGTGGTGTAGAACCTTTGATAGGTTTAGGCAGGAACTGTAGCCTACCAGATACGAATTCATGAATTTTTTTATCGCATCATCTACCTGCGCTGGGCCGTCGCGCCTTTCTGGTCCTCCGCTGCTCCTCATGAATGGGTATCAAAACGATCATTAGGACTGATTGCAGCTTTCCCAAGATATTGGCAAGGCATCAGAAAACCCGTCTTCCTGCGGGACAGGCAGGTGCGGATTTGGTGTGTTCATCAAATGATCGGGATCCGTCACAAGATCCGCCTCTTCATCGCCTTCCGCAAAAGGCGACTCTGGGCCTGTAACTCGGCGCGGCATCACTTCTTTCATCGAGTCTCTCTTCTAGAGGAACAGCGCGTCCGCCTCGCTCCACACTTCTTGCTCCCGGGCCGCACCAAATGCCTTGAGCTCCTTCTGGGTCAGCTCGCCGTCCGCGATTGATGCCGTTACCTCTGGAACCTTTGGAGTCTCTAAGCTACCCAAGCCCTCCAGCACGCGCTTTGCCTTGTCCACTTGAGCCCTAATCGCAGCGGTCTCGGCTCTCGTGCGGTCGAGGTTAGACTGCATCAGCGCAATGGCCGATTCGCGTGCCTGATGAGGTCTGTATTCGTTGAGAACGTGATGGAAGTTGATGAATAGAGTGCGTAGGTCGTCGATTTTGGCGGCGGCCGGTTCATAAGTCAGTTGATAGTAGAGGAGGAGATGATACCCAAGAGATGCCTACATCATCTGGCACGGTGGCCATAATGCTGACCAGCTCGAGAAAGTTGAGCAGCAGCGATTTAGCCATCTTCTTGAGCTCGAATGCCCGGTCGAGGTGCTTGCCGTCCTTTTCGTCGGAATGCGCCGGTGCAAGCCGTTTGATCTCGCCTTCCTCCAGCGATGGCAATTTGTCGTCGAGCTATGCGAGAATTGTTAGCCCATGCCCGTCGACAAGGATTTGAATTCAATTCGCGGAAGTGTACGGTATAGTTGCCTCCCAGCACCTTCCATGTTCCAGTAGCCGGCTCTGCTGGGGGCTGGAGATTCATCAGCTCCTCGGGTATATTCTGCAGACGAGCTGGAAAGTCCTTGACTGCGACGCCATCCTTCTCGGCCTGAGCCTTGCGCAACTCTTCGATTCGCGCTACGTTCTCGGGCGTGAATTGCTTCCAGAAAGGAGGCGGGTTCGGAAAGGTCGATGAGAGCGCATTCTGCGACGGCTCTTCCGGGTTGTCGGCCATGATCTACGATTTCGTGAGCTGTGCGAATCGGTCGGCACGAAGGGTGGATCTGATTCAGCCCGACGGAGCTGTCATCGTCTCGCTTGCGCGCGTCCAAGGTGAATCACAGCCTGAGGGGTTCTGTCTCTTCCTTGGAGAGGAATGTGGAGGTAGCACTGGCTCAACGGGGCAGAGTAGCTCAATAGCTTTGGTGCAGCAATGGACGCAACCCAGATCTGTGGACAGAGATGTCTCCGGGCGCGCGCCTGAGCCAACAGGGTAGCGTCGGCAGGTCTTTCCTTCAGCTCACCCTCCGAATCCGGCTTAGCCCGACCTGTCCCACCTGGCACCTGCACCTTGTCAACTCCACGTCCCCAGCGGAAGAGGTGCGGTACGTCGCTCTGGCGATAATTAGCTTGCCGACCGATGATTTCATCCCCCTTTCAATTCTTCAGCAAACGAGCCATTGAAACCACACCCACTCTCCTACGACCCCGTGACTTGTCTCTGCGCTCTCAGGCGTCAGAATAGACGCATCTGCACGCACCATGGCCGACGTACGCTCCCTCCTCCGTCAGCAGCGGGCTGCCCGACGGATCGAGCATCCCCATGCAGCTTACTCGGATGCGGGCAAGCTCCTCTGCACGCTCTGCCACGTGGCGATCAAGTCTGAATCTCTCTGGGAAGGCCATCTGAAAGGTCCAGGTCACATGGCGAAGCTCAAGGCCGCCCAACAAGCTATTCTGAATACCAAGAATGGATCGGCAACCGCGGACGCTGCCCCGTCGAACAAGAGGAAACACGACTCAGATGAGAACATGGCAGATGACGATGACGAGACGGCCGACGCCGTGCGAAAAAAGAGGAGCAAGCCAAACATGAGCACTCCCGCTCGCCTGTCTGCCGGCGACGCGGACCGAGACCTCAAAGATACGACGCTCACGCCGCCGTCGCTGACTCGTCGCACGTCGACCACGCCTGTTCACGGCGTCGAGATCCAAATCCCCTCGCGGCCCGCGACCCCTGCCCACAAGGACGGCACGTCGTCAAACTCCACACCTCTCAATCAGCCCATCGGCCCCTCGCCGCTGATTCCTCGGGAGGCTTCACCTACACTGGCGAGGGCAGAGGCACCAGCACAGCAGAACGGCACTGCGCCGTCGTCTGCGGCGGTCGGACAAGTGGACGAGGATGAGTGGGCTGCTTTCGAGGCGGATATTGCGGCTACGACTGCGCCGATCGCGGAGGACGCGGTGATATCGGCCCCGGCTATGACGGCGGAGGAGCACGCTGCGGTGACCAAGACAGAGGAGGAAGAGCGAGAGAAGCGGCGGCTTACGTCGGAGAGGGATATCGAAGATGAGAAAGAGGAGGCTAAGCGCCACTTGGAGGAAGAGTTCGAGGATATGGAAGAGCTTGAGGCCAGGGTTCGAAGGTTGAAGGAAAAGCGAGAGGCCCTGAGGCAACAGGGTGACGCTGGTACCAGTGCAGCTGCGAAACCTGCCGAGGCAAGCGGAAAGGAAAATGTGCAAGCGAACGTTGACGAGGAGGAAGACGATGAGGATGACGATGAGGATGACGACTTCATGGGATTTCGATATCGTTCATGACATCGGGAGTCCAGAGTGGTCTTCCAATCTGGCCAAGTTCGGTGATTTGTTGATTTATAAGCGGCATTGGGGGCGTCTTGATTCTGTATAACTATTGTGGATTAGCTTCGATTCAGGTTCATAAGCTATGGACGTCCGAAAATGCTTATAACTCTTTGCTGAAGATAGTCCCTTGGGCCGTAGAGTTCGGATAGAATGGTATCTCAACCAGCTTCTGAATTACTGCTCCGGGTCTTGCAAGACATACGAGTACCCGGTTTCGCTTCGATTCTCGGTCTGAAAAGAAGTACGTGCCTCTCTACCGTAACACAGGGTTCCGGTGGTTGCGGTTATCAAGCAGGACACAGACGCTGTATCATGCCCGTTCAGTCTTCTCGCTAGGACAATCGCTCAGTTCAATGAGGATGTCAGCTTTGTAGACATTCCGCTGATAAAGAAGTGTTACCTTCATTGGGGTTCCTGAAATTGCATAAGTTTCGCAACACTAGAGATTTGCTTATCATTCAGAATCAGGCCCTATTACTCTTTGAAGCCTCTATCAAATATTCCAAGTAGAGATTACCTTTACAAAATTATCCTCGGTCTTGGAGGGGGGAAACCGGCCGCCCAATAGCTCTCTCTCTCTCTCTCTCTCTCTCTCCATATGCAAACCGAAAAGCTCCTGGAAAGCTAGCTGACTCAATACGCGACCACTGAAGTCGGCGCGCGAGGAACGTTTCCCAATGCTGTCAATGACGCTGTAGCAGCACTGCCCTGGTAGATGGTCGCGGTGATGGTGTTGTAAACCGTAACGAAAGCCACAGAGACTGGGCAAATCGAGTCAGTTGGCTGGGCATCCCGGTTCGTAGTTGCGGTGACGAAAGATCCCGAGGTGATGGTTGGCTTGACACAGCGAGTGCCGTCCCAGTGATCACAGTGGTGCGTGCTGGTAGCCGACTTGGGCGCGGAAGTGTTGTCATCGCCGAGGCTGCTTGGGGATGGCTTCGCGCGGCTGTTTTCAGCTGGAACCGTTGGCTTCACGGACTGGACGGTTGTTTCAGGGTTCTTGTCGGAGGTAGTGGTTGCAGCAGCATTGCTACTTGAGATTGACGGCTCCGTGGGCTTCATCTCGTCGCTCGTTACAGCAGAGGTACTCTCTGTCGTAGCATACACCGGGTTCTTGGTGGTTTCGCCGTTAGGAGGAGGGGGCTGGGTCTCTGAACTGCTCTCGGGAGCAACAGTCTTGGTGTGCTCGTCGTCCGATGGATTTTGTGTCTTGGTTGTGACTGAGCCACCGGGCTTCTCGCTAACGGTCTCGGTACAGGTAACTGTGATCGTCTCGCCCAGATGGCTCTGGCTGATGTATACCGTCTCGGTCAACGGTGGACGGGTGACAGTCAGAGTGAGAATTTGAGAAGCGGTGGTCTCCTTGATCACTAGTGCCGTCGCCTCGATTGTCTTGGTCTCGGTGGCCGTCGCTGTTGTAGTACTGGTGATGGTGCTTGGCTCCGGCGATGGCAAGCATGGACAAGTGTTGGAGTCGGGATAGGTGCGTCCCCTCAAGTTCTCAGGTCTGGCATTGGCAAATGTGGTGAAAGAGAGAACGGACAGAGCCAGGAGATTCCTTTGGGCGATCATGGCGAATTTGATAAAGGGACTTCTGAGGAAAGAAGGCAGAGATTGTATTTGTTTTTCCCTCAATGTACTCAGATCTGTTCCTGGTCGCTTTGCTTATCAAATAGAGAGGGGTTGATGCTGGCATTGAGGAGGTATCTGGACGAGAAGAAGCAACAGCTTATATGTTGCCCAACGCCATAATCACAGTGAAGAAAAAAAACACCTATCCATAACAGCCTTGCTGAGCTTCATGATCTTCCTGAGTTGATGGAATGATGTTGCCCTGTATTGCATCCTAGGGCTCCACGGACAACGATAGAGTCAACGATAGAGTCTGTAACGATCTCCGGGAAACAAGACGCAGAACCCTTCGAACGGCCCCAAGAGGGATACAAGAATTGCGTAACATTTTTCGCAAGTCTTTCTCTTGCGCCCACTCGGGCGTCATACTGTAGCCTCGAAGGGCTTTTCTGAACAATTGGGGGGCGAAGAAGTGGTTTCACCAAATCAATAGTCTTGCAAGGTCGAAGCTTCCCAAGGGACCAGGGGGAGATCAATATTCGGCATGAAAAAGCCGACATCAGCCCTGCGGTATTGCAGTTCGCGTTCCAAGGGAGATGAACCATCTCCAACCCTCTCGCCGATAAGATAACCGCCGTCCAGATAAAACCACGGCAACAACACCATCCGCCACAACCAGCAGGCGATGGGCGAACAATAATGCGGCGCTGGGATGGTTTCGCAGCCTTTTTTGATCTGTGGAGATGGGCTTGCTTTCGCAGCTGGTCGACCGAAGTACGTACCAACGGTTTCTCGGCGATTGTCCGATGACGAGAGTTGCGAGGTGAGGATCAAGGTCGGGTGATGGTTGCAAGGTCCAGGTTTCCAGAGTCTCTACCGGGTCTGCTTTCCAGCTCTCTGGATTTTTTCGTCCCAAAACCTGGAAGCTGCAAACTTCGATGGAGCTCGGCGCTGGCCGTCCCGTCCCGCTGTGGGGAGGGTCCCCTACCGCTTCGGCAGATTTGATTCTCCGAGCCTCCGTCGTCCGACCGCCTGCCGCAATCGGAACGTCATTCCATCGTCGCAATCTTGCGCATCATTTCTGCCCGAGATGCATCATAATCAAAACACACGCCATCAACCAAAAACCCGAGCCTAGCGCCTGCCTACCATTCAGCAACACGAGGCTTGGTGGCAATAGCTTCGTCTCATTTCATTTCTATGCGATTCTCTTGTTAAAAGCCCAACCCCCACGCAAGCGCCCACACGTCTCGAGGGACCCGAACTTTTCGCCGAAAACGCAGCAGCAGCCAGCAGCACGAAGCGCTCGACGACGAGGGGTGCTACTGGATCGCGATGGGCATTTGCGCGTCATGCCTCGGGCGGGGAAACAAGGACTTCTACGACGAGGTGGGTTGCGTCCGCGTCTTTCGCACACAAGCCAGCGTAGCATGAGCGAGCAGCGGGCGACAAGTAGACTGACAGGCTCTCTCTTTTCCCCCTTTCGCAGGACGAAGAATCTCGACTTCTCTATGACGATCCGAACAACGTGCACTATGGAAGCTTCGGGGAGCAGAGCGTGAACGGTCAGGAGGATCCGATGGAGGTGCAGCGGGAGACTGAGGCTCTGCAGCGAGTCGTTGCGAAGACGTCCGAGTACGTATATACTGCACACGAAAAGGCCTTTCCCACCCCCTCTTACAACGACCCAAGCTCCTGGACGGCGGGAGCTCGGCTTGCCCTCACACGCTGCCTCTTCCGGGAATGCTAACATCGGTCTTCCTAGCAACATGGTCGACATCTTCGAGATTGCCCCGCAGGATCACGCACATCGGCCTGCGCCGACTACGTTTGCGTATGCAGGGCAGGAAGCCCGCATCGTGCGGTACCAACACCTGTTGTCAAAACTGGCTTCCAAGGATGAGGCCCCGGCAGGTGTCCAAGTGGATTGGCTTCCCCAGGAAGATGACACGATCGAGATGCAACGCGGCGTCCCTACGGTCAAGGCAGAGACGGACAAGCCCCTTGTTGGCACCTTTGCAGATGCAGCGGCGGCCATGGCATGAGAGACATGCTCCTTGATCATGAATCATTCCCTTGTCTTTTCTCTTTTTTTTCTTTTTTTGGGTCGGGTTTGGAATTTAGCCCACGGCCAGAGCGGCTATGCGTTCCTCTATTTTTTGGTCCCCTTCCATGTAATTGCTCACAAGATTTGGATTGGTCGACACTAGGGGCTGGTTCATGTCGGTATTACGGCAAACATGGGATGGACAGCTTCTAGTGACGACATGTTTTTCCCATCCTCCTTTTTAACCCCCATTGATACCCCCCCTCGAAAGCAGGCTATGCACCCAGAAACTCTCACACTATCAAACCCACACATTCACATAAGCACCCACATTCTCTCACATATCGCTTCCTCTTCCCTATGTCAAGCCCCTGTACTTGGTCTCTCACCCCTGTATAAACGCCTGGACAACAACGAGGTTATGAGGAGAAGGTGGACACAATGGGCCCCGAAAGTACCATGGATTAATCAATGAAAATTCCCTCCATCCCACTTTGGCGGCCCCCTGGCTCGCACCCACGGCAGGCCAATGAATGCGTCTCGAAGATTCTTCAGCAGCAGGCCATGGGTTGTCTTAGCCCATTGAATTATGGCCACGTGCACCTCCGGCTGATGTTTACCTTTTCCAAGTGTGGACCCTTTCGCTCAAGGGATGTTCCATCCTAGTCTCTTTCTCCAGGGTTGGAGAGCGACTCTTTCACAGCTTCGATTCCGCTTCGGATTTCAGTCCGGGACAGCCAAGTCGCTCTTGGAAGAGTCGAGAGAGGGAAGGCGTTTGGAGGCTCATATAAGTTGACTCTGACGCCCATCATTCAGGGTTGTGCGGGAGTCTGTGCGGTTCCCGGGTCCTATTGGCGGAGAAGAGACAAGGAAATGGTGCCTTGATGGTCAAGTGGGATGGAACGACATGAAAGAAAACGGGTGGTGATGCTGCTGCGGCCGGATGGGTCGTACTCCCAGTCCCAGTCCATCAAGCCCGATACAACCCACCACACCTCCTGTCGCCCGTCTCAGTCTCCGTTACCTCACGCTAGGCCCTTCTCTTCTGCTCCTCCCGCTCCTCCCTCCACTTCGGTCTTGGGTCAGATGACAGGTACGCCTTTCAGTCCTCCACAGCCAGCCAACTTAAGACACGGAAAAAGGGGTTTTTAGATACAGGAGGCCCTGACGTTTTGCTCCCGGTACCGGGGCCGCTTCACAACGTCTGTTTTCTTTCGTGACACGTGAGAGGCGATGACGTTCCTTTTTGAACATCAACAGACCGCCTTTCTCTATTAAGAAGGAGGGGTAAGAGCGAGGGCACGAGGGGAGGAGGGCGCAGATATGAAGCTCCCGAGGGGCACCTTTTGGACATGTCTACTTCATTCCGTACCTTGGTCCAGATTGTCGCGAGACTGTCGGCTGTCCTTTCGCACCCGGCATGCCGCTCTCATTCGCCAGCACGGAACCGCTTTCTGCAACATCTTGCCTGATAAGCACGCCCAAAAGAAAAAGAAAGAAAAAAACCTGCTGGATGGGCAGCCGTGCAGGGGAAAAGTGGGAGGAGGAGCTATCTTGTAGTTCGATCCCCTCAGTCGCGCGCAATGAGACAAGACCGCTTGCGCCAGCTTATGCTGTATCGTTCGAGTCTCACGGCGATATTGACACCCTTCTCGGCCGGGCTCGCGAAGGTTTGTAGGACTCATCGTCGACAGAGACCAAATATGGAGTACTCGTCACCAAGGACTTGAGGGGCCCCATGAGGCGCAAAACCGTTTGGCTCCGTTCTACCTGAGAGGGGTCCCAAAGACCCTGCTGCCGTCCCTGTCGCCATCTGAGCGGCGGGTCGGATTTCGCGACCAGAATACCAGTAGACGAGTGCCGATTTCCTCTTTTGCGCGCGCACGCACACACAGAGTCCACCGGGACATCGCTCAGCGCGCGCACACAAATTAACCTTACAGAATCAAAGACCATCATGTTGATCAATCCATTCAAGTAGTACAACGGCAGCCCTCCCAAATTTTACCCTCTCCCTCTTCGAGTCTCTCTTGAATTTGAAAGGACCGTCCCGAAAGCCACCACACGAGAAGACCAAAAAGAAAATGAAAAAAAAAAATTTAAAGTGAGAATTTAGCGAATGAACGGCCGTTACGTGGTTCAACTTGGGAAAGAGACTCCCCCCTAAAGCTAGGGTTACCAGGGGAAAAAAACCTCCTCTCCAATCCTGCATTGTCGCGCTCGTAGTCCTCCCCTTTCCCTTTCCGTTCTGGTATTCAAATCCTCTGGTTTCTTGGCTTCTCGTTCGCTTTCCTTTTTCGACCGTTTCGTCTTCTATATCGAATCTGGAGGACCACTGATATCATATTAGCAATTGCCAGACCCGACTCGGATTTTACCCCTGAGCAACTTTCCACCACTGACTACCCATCCATTCCACCTCCCAGGGGAGAGAAGTACGGGAACCACAATGGGCCACAAGGTTTCACGGATTAAATAGGAAGTGGAAGAGAGAGAGAGAGAGAGAGAGAGAGAGAGAGGAAAAGAAAAAAATACTTGCTGGGCAAAGGGCAAAAATTCGGAGGAAGGGTTCAGAAAGATATCAAACCTACCCGTTCTGGAACCCCCGTCCTTCCACAACGACCCGGCGGCCACAATACGGACGATTTCACGCAGATAGCGTATTCACCCTGTTCCAATGCGATGTATTCATGTCGTTGATCTGGCGTTCGACCTCGCCCATCTCGGCGGCCGTCCGCTCAATGGTCGCCTTGCGGTTGCCCTCGCGATACCACCGGTCAATGTCCCTGCGCATTTTGTCGAGCCGGCGGTGCTTCTTGTCCATGTCGTAGCACAGCTTGCACCTGTCGGGCTCGTGAATTGTGTCGAAAACCAGCTTCATCCCGCACGTCTCGCCCGTCCGGTACTCCTTGTTGCACTGCTGTTTGAACTGGCCCCATCTCCAGTACCCGCAGGTCCAGCGTGTTTGGTAAAAGTAACACATTTTTGTCTCTTTTTTTTTTCGTCTTCTTCCCCTTCTTCTTTCTGTCTCTCGTTCTTCTCTCTCTCTCTCTCTCTCTCTTGGCTTTGATTTTCTCCGTTTTGTTTCGGCTGGTTGTGATTTTCGTCTCACCCCCCCCCCTTTTTTCACTTCGTCAACGTTTTCGTCCCGTCTCGTTTCTTTTTTCGCCCTCTCGTCTCTTGGGGATGTAGTGAGTTCGTTTTATTCTCCCTGCGGGCCGATCCGTCCTCGCTAGCTGGACAAGGTAACTAGGTCGTCGATGCAAGTGGTGGAGAACTCGATGGAGTTGTCAAAAGAATGAGGAGGAGAAATGGAGAAGTAGCAGCAAGCAATTAGCAAGCAACCAAGAGGAGTAGAAGTGGTTCGTTTCGGGGGTCTCGGTATGATATGAAATCACTGATTCTGGGACTGAACCAATATGAAAGGGTTTGTTAGCCATCTTCTTATTTATCTTTTTTTTCCTCTTCCGCTTCCATTGTTTTGTTTATCCCCCTTCATGACGCCCGCGTCCCCTTCCCCCCTCCCTCGTCACCATCTGCTACAATATGCAATACCATGCGGATACAATCGTGTCGTTCGACATTTGCGTCCAATGATGGTCCCTCCTTCTCAGGGGTATCTTTTTTGGTTGCCAAGGGGGGTTCAAGTTGGACGCGGGATGAACAAAAAACTACAACCAGGAAAGCCGAGAAAATGTTGGGAGGGGGAGGGGGTGTAAAACAGAAAAAAAAGTTCTGGTTGAAAGTTGACTAGGCTGACTGACTGGTGGTATCATTGAGAATTGGCCGCAGAAAAGCAGCGGAAGCGACAGCAGCCCAGCAGGAGGACTGACAGCAGTAGTGACAGGCCGCGGTGTTGGCAGCGAGTGACAGCGGCCAGTAGCCCGTTTCGGCAGAGGCGAAGAGTCTCGTTCGCAACCGCGATCGAGAAGTCTTTTCTTGGTGTTCGGCTCAAAGGTGGTTGGGCAGCAGCAACCGGCAGCAGCAGCAGCAATTTTCCCTGGTTTTCGTCTGGGTTGGGTGTGTGGATAAGGGGCGTGCGTATTCTTTTTTTTTTCCAGAACGGGCTCGAGGTGAGAATAATTCGGTTCCTTTTGTCGTACCCGTTTTGTTGATCGTGGGATGGAGCTGTTTCGTTTTGATATGCCTTTCGACTCACGTATGTGATGTTTTTGTCGAGAAAAGACTGTTTCTATGTTTGTCGTTTGGGTTCCTCGTCAACGTCGTGTATTCCTTGTCTACATCTTTCTCCTCCTCGCAATACTGGAGGGAGGAGATCGAGGCTAACTTATAATTTGTGAACAAAGATCATGCTCTTTATTGGGGACCCGCACGATGTGTTGTCACGATCGCCCTCGACGTTAAACCCATCCCATCCCATACGTTGCCTCCTCCTCCATCTTAGACGCACACTCTAGCGCAACTACATTCTACACTACATGCATCCATACGCACTTACGCAAATCCATACGCACATGGTGCATATACTGCGGCACTGGGACATGTTGTTTGACAACTCGTTCTTGTTCCAGACGTGGGAAAGTCCGAAAGACTTGAAAGGTCCAATTCTTTCTCCGACCCCCCTCCCAACTCTCTGCGCTGCAGCCAGAGAAACGAGTCCATCATCGGTCCGCTCTTCCTCGCCCACGAATAACATAATAGTAGAGAGAGGAATAAAGGAAAAGATGTACATGACAATGCGTTGGGCGGCTGGTGGCTTGGTCACGGATCCGCTCCGGCTGGATGTCTGTGGACGTCAAATGTGTCCCTGCAGATACAAATCAAAGACATCGGACGACAAGATATGCCAGCAACCGTCACATACAAGGCTAGCCACCATCTTCTTCCCCTCATCGACCTCCATTGAAAGCCGTCTGCCTGCCACGTCGGGTCTGGGTTTGAATAACTTCATTCAGGGGTTGTTGACCTTGTCCAACATTTCTCCACCTTCAGGGGCCGGCAACTTTCGAAGAACATCGGTACATCTTCATAGAAAGAAGACGTATCGAACAAACAACACGAGGAGACAGGCTTGACAGACGTGTGTAGGCGTTCGACTGCAGCTCGAGACCAGGGAGGACAAAGGGAATCATGTCGATGGTGTTGGCATTCGTGTGGGCTACGACGGATGAAAAGGGTTAGGAGGGAAGCCCACGCTTTGTGCATGTCAAATCCAGGTACGAGATGGTGCGTATGGGAGGCGACATGTGCTTCAAATCTTGACATTGTTGTTCATTGGGCTGCCATCCTCCATGCTCAAACCCGCAGCCCCCTGTTCCAGCTCTCCGCCAGAGGGAATTTCATTAGGGAAACTCACAAGTGTTGTTTCTTTTCTTCCATTCTTTTTGTTGGTTTCTCTGCTCTGTGCCAACCCGTCTAGGCCGCTATGCTGCTATGCAAGGCATACGCAAGGCGCACGGGAGAAGGGAAGCGCTCCACTCCTTACGAACCTGTATGTGCGCACTGCAGAAGTTTTGCAGCTCAAAGTCCAGGAACAACCCTGACGATGGGGGAAAAGGCCATAGAGGGGACCCCCGACGAGCGTCAGGGACACATTAGCCTCCCGCTTCGAAGCAGGCTTGCGCGCGTGCGGGCCTTGTAGGGTTGGTTCTTGTCTTTGCATTCTCATTCATTACAGGGCTCGTCCCGGAGGAGACAACTGTCTGCCTAAGGTGGACTGTGAAGGGCTGAGGGGATGGTGGAGCTGAGATAGGTTATTAGGCCGTTGTTCTCAGGGGCAGAATGCTTGGCGGGTGCGATTTCAAGGCTAGCCGGTATGAACCGTTTTATTTCTGGTATATGGACTTGTTGGTTGTGGTTGTGGTTGTGTCTCACGTTTGTTTGCTGTTGGTGGGCAGGCGGGAGCACAGCACAGAACAATGGGAATATTTCTATCAAAGGACCGTGAGCGGCACCGAAGAATCGAAGGAAAGCCAGCATCACACAGCTATACAAAATTTGCCTGCCGGGGACGTCATCGACGTGACATTGGCTGCAAGGTTGACATAACCTCGCCACCGTCCTATCGAGGCCAGCGTCGGTCAATTTGAGCCTAATTGAGTCTGGGGTCAATCTGTGGCTAGGAACGAACGTCTTCGAGGAAAGACAAGTGTCTCAGACCACGAGATGGATTGGGCAGGAATGGACGGGTAGAGTCAGGGCCACCACCGGACAAAGCCAGCTCAACATGCAGTCGAGACCAATCTCAAGTATACCTACCAGGTACTCGAAGCCTTGCTTCCCAGAACCGGGCTTGCCAGAGACGGAAGCCCGTTTTCTGAATTTTGACATTGACGAATAATCGGACAAGATGACCTCCACCTTAGATGCATCATGTGCTTCCCTGGATGGGGGGTGCTCCTCTTGCCTCGCCTCACCAGGGATAACCCCCCTTTTCTGATGAAATGGGCCGGGGATGATGAGCTTTCATCACCATGCGGGCATCTACGCATCCAGATAAACCGTTTATGGAACTAGGAAATACTGCAGACCATCCCCCTCACATGAATCTGTACGCTTATCCCGATAAGGGCGATCCGTCTTGCTCGCTCGCTCACCGGCCCGGTCTTGGGTTATGGTGGGCAAAGAAGTCGAGAACGGTCTTGAGAAAAGCCCCTTTGGGCGCTGGTCGCGGCCCTGGGCAGGGCAACGTGGCGACCGGCCGCTGGCCATGGCCATGGCCATGGCCGGATGTTCCACACTGCATTGCATTCGGTTTGCATCAAGGCCCCGTCACGAAAGCGTGGGTACTTTGGAGTCAAGTCGCCGGCTACTTACGTCTCTTGATGAACCTCTTCGTACAATGCCCTCATGGATGCTGATGTACTGCACTCTATCCGTAGCAGGCTGCCGATCAAGCATTATGAATCGCGGTTCTCATCTGCTTTGTAGCCGTACTTCCCAGTTGCCCGAATGGTGGCTTTCCGCGCTCCACCGGGCAATGCTTTCCGGTAACATCCTATTGACCACCAGGCTGTATGTCGCACCTCACATACTGACAAGCGGGAGGTTTCATTGGGGGAACATAACATCCGTTCCCCACGTTGGGAAGAGTAGCTGTGAGAACCAAGTACATGAACGGCAGGCAGATCTACGACGGCCGTCAGCGACCATAGCAAGGCTTGGATCGCCAGGTATAACCTCGCATACCGCCAGCATGAACTGCATGCCTTGCTGAACGACAGGCCTAGGACCCGTCAGGCTCGAGCCCTGGCGACCTGACATTGCTAGCCTGGGCCGAGGCGAGGGGGACTCGATCTGATCCTTCGGACATGTCCTGGCGCGTGGAATGACATGAACGACGGGCGTCGGCGCGGCTAAGCGGACCCCGCGAACACCTCAATCCTTACGAAGACTATTCAAGGTTCGCAAGGGAGGGATCCCCTGTGCGAATCGTTGATGCGTTGTCCGGCTGTAGGCCGTTTGGGGGAAAAGTTCGCGCTTTCCGCTGCTGACAGTTCAGCGGTATCGGGAGCTATGCCGTGCTCATACCACCCAGTTCGTCGAGATTCAGGGATTGAGGAACAGGCCTGAGCAGCAGACAACACTACCCAACTATGGCTGAGGCGAAACTTTCGCTAGTGGGCGAGGAAAAATTCTCTCGGAGAAGTGACAATGAGCGTAAACATGGCCCAAAACCGCGGCCAAGCGTTGGCGGACGACCGAGTGGCCCGCATGGGATATGGAAGCAGGTGTCACCGGTGAGGTCGCTGAGCACTCGGGCACGCTCGAACAGTGACAGTGACCTTGACTTGGACCGGATGGGCAGAAGAGCCGTCCTGTTTACCGATGGCGAGATATTCAGCAAGCTCCGGTTGGTGAGAATAAGGACAGAGCACCTTGCACGAGGAAAATTGTGGTTAGAAGGGAAGCCCATCGTGTTGTGCCACAGGGCGTCTGCTCATCACGAGAAACTAGTCGCAGAGTGGGAATATGAGCATGGAATCCTGCGATAGGATGACACGAAGTGTTGCTGCAGATTAAAGACCAATCAGGCCTGCCGAGATCCCAGAATACCTCCGCAAGCCAATCCGAGTTGTCGGGATCATGCGAATCATGCGTTGAAGAATCGACGCATCTTTCTTTGGACCGTAATTGGGTGCAGGAGGTGGGAAGAGATGATAGCGATAGCCAATGAAGGGCGCTGGAATAGCACCTTAGCTAGCCTCTTGTGGAGACCATGTACGGCAGCATTCATGTACGGCAGCATTAAAGTATGCACAAAGTGAGTAAATAGCGGCTGTTTCCGGGCAGAATCAGTCAATTAGTTTCACGCAGGTAACCGCGGACATAGCCTGATGATCAGATCATCCCTCTCTAGTGCAAAACAGCACGGCGGATGTGAAGGCGAGTATGCTGATGCTCATTGCGAGAAACAAACCAAGAGGCGAACGAGGTGAACGTCGGAGAACGAAAAAGATAAAGATCTCGCAGGGGTGACGAGCAGCGTTGGCCGAGAACAGACGTGTTTCTGTTGCAGCCGCAAAGGGTGTCGTTTTTGAATTTGATTGGTTGTGACGCAGCTGCGAGGCGTTTGGCCGGAGTAATGAGCCACACCACCATAACATCATCGATAAGAAATTGACAACACGCCATCTCCTTCATAGACCGCATAGGAGGCTGGAAGGAAGATTCACAATGTGGGTAATAGGGTTGACGGAAGTTGGCAGAATCTGGTGTTCGTGTCTCAGAGAGGCAAGTTGGGCTTCTCGAGTTCCGCCTGACGTCGATGTCGTGTTCTGTTGTATATCCCATGCCGTGTGACGATGTGCTATTGATGCATTTCGATGTTTTTGAACATGTAACTAGTTCGTGCACCGATGCGATTGCAGCGGATACCGGTGCGAATGCAACCTCGTCTTGGGATATGGGTGCTGTTTGTCTCATCTGCCAGGGCCTTTGGGGCTTCATTGAGTCATCGTTCGGTCAAGTGCCAGAGTTTGAGGTTCGCAACACAGACGACGTTTGCTTTGGGATGTTCATCCCGGTCAGTGATGGAGATGAGAACAGGGAGACGCTACCAATGAGACCCAGAGCCAAGTCACGAAGCGACGCAAGGATCATACCTTGTCGACGAAGAGCAATTATTGTTAGATAATTGCATTCTGTAGGAAGTCCAAAGTCCATCGGGAATGACACAAGGCATGGCGAATAGGCCGTGGACTGCTTCATCAGGTCAGTGACTTGCAGCCCAAACTCTCAGCCCGGGCAAGTACCGTAAAAGTACTTCAAGGATGACGTGCGGATTTCGAAAAATCGCCGTCTCTGCCTAGACACAGGCTCGGATGTGATGACGTTGTTGACGGCCTTCCAGAAGACCGCTTCGTGTGCGACTCGATAGCCGCAGTCCGGGGTTAGGGGCGGCCCGCAGGTGGGACTCGACGGATGCCCGCGAGTTCACAGACACTTGAAGGAAGAACCGGTGTGAGGAAAAAGCCCTGGAGCTGTCCTCGTAGAACGAAAGTACCGCATCGTCCGTAGAAAGATTTGATACCTTCTATGATGATCACAGGCATCTGGAATTGGAATGTTGCAGTCGCGGTTGAGGTGAGCACGGACCCGCCAGCCAGGGAAAAGCGGGTCTATCGGAGGAACGGTTAAACTCACACCCGACTCAGTCAGCCTGACCCGGACCTGGTGGGCATGTGTGCTAACCCCACTGCTTCCTTCCTCAGACATACCTTACGATGATGAATGGCATGGAAGTCGCGGAAGGTGCAAAGAAGGTGCAGATCTTCTGCCTCAGGCGCAGCATCATTGCTGACGCTCACGCAACACCGCTAGCGTCCCAAAGCAACCGGGCCAACCGGTGCGCCCAGTACTGCGTCTAAAAGTAGCGTCAAAGTTTGAGATGCACGATTTGGGGCCTCGTTTCTAGCGCAACGACCGGCGCGGCAGTCTTTGAGATTCTGAAAGCATTCCGAAGACATGTAACGGCGACATTGAAGAGTCGGCAACAACGTGGAATTGCACTTGCGCGCTAGAGATATGATATCCTTCGCATATCTCGAGATATCCGATATGCGCCTGAGATACTTCACCTTACCTGACATAAAATGCATAAGCCCCGCCTTGCTGAAGAAGGCAAGGTCACTGTGTCGGTACGTACCGGCCGATCAACAGGGCGGAGTGCGACCGTTGGCAAGTGCGAGCCAGGTGTGACGCAGCCTGGACACCTCATCCGTCCCGGACACCTTATCCGCGTCCTCACAAGCGCTCTCTCAGAGTGCCGTCGTCACCTTCCATCAAGCTCGGGCAGAGGGAGATATTTCACCTAGTATTGGAATCTAGCAAAGCACCCCAAACAACATCGCCATTGGCTATTGCCTCCGTCTCCGAATTCACCATCAACCTCATATCCCGAATTCGCATCGTCCTCGGACTGGACTGGACCGGACCGGACCTCTCTCTCCCTGTCGCGGGGGCTAACACATCCCCCTCATGATTCCACTTCCACCGGTCGCTCTCGCTTGAAGCGTTTCGTGGGTCACCTTCATGACCGACCTCAACTTTCGATCTCCCGTGACAATTCCAGGTTCCTCCCACGACCCAGACGCCAATATTCTTGATATTCAACCGTATTTGAGGGCCACAACCCCCGATCCGTTGGGAATTCCGCCGGGCCTCAGTGAGGCCCAACAACACCTCATCTGGCGCGCGCACGGCAGCCTTGTTTCAAATCCGACCCGCGCGGCACTCTTACACAGTCACGTCCATCACACAGAGCTCGGCGCATCTTGAAGACAGGCCAGCGCATATTTTGCCGGTCGGCTCGAACTACATTGGCGCAAAAATAACCGCTTGATCCCTCACGCGCCTTTCTGCACCTTATTTCCCTCTCAACGCGGTCTACGCGGCAGCGCCTCTCGCGCAACCCGTTACGCAACCCAACAACCGCTTGGCAACGACGGCGTTGAGGGCATCACCGGTCAACTTCTTTTCAACGCCCACCATCGTGACAACTATCGAACAAGACGGGTGGGAGGGGCAGTTCCGAATGCGCCCCTCGCTACTATAATCGCTGTAGCCGTCGCCAGCAGAGAGAGAGAAAAAAAAAACACCTTGTCGGCGCCTCTTCTGAAACCATCTCGTCTTGCAGGCGAACCCCCGAATCCGCCCCATGGACGCAATGCACGACGAGATGGCCGCCCCCCAAGACTACCACCTCATCTCCCCGACCCGCCAGCTTGCCATATCACATCCGCTTCACTCCGTCCCAGTACACGTCGAAGGCCCTGACCTTGACCCTGCGCTTCGCTCGCCGATCGACTCCACGTCGTCGGCGGCCGCTGCTGCCCGACCACGTTCACTGGCTCACGATGATGGATTCCGTGACGGGGAGCCGCAGCAGCAGGCCTCACCGTCCTCGTACCTGACATTCTCCCGAAGGCCGCACCGCCCCGCGCGTGCCGACGTGTTCCTCTCAGATCTACCCAACGAGCTCCTACTTCACATCCTCGGCTACCTGGATGTGAACGATCTATTGTCCACTTCGAGGGTATGCTTTTCCTTCCCCATGCAATCGTATCAGTGACGCATCTTGAATCTTTTTGCTCTCCGTGTTTTCGAATCTTTCTCCCCCCCCTTCGCCTGAAGCCTCGTCCGTCCCGGTGTCGCCGCAATTTGTCCGTAGCTTCTCCAAGAACACTGCTGATAGCACAGACCAATCACCACCTCCGCCACCTATCGCTCTCGCCCATCCTCCACCACTATCGGCTCCGTCACACGCGCGCCATCTTACCACCGCTCCTCGCTTCTCCGTCCCGCCCTTCCCTGGCGGAACTGATTGCCCGTTCCATCTTCCTGACGCACACCTCGGTCGTTTCCCGCCGCCTGGCCCGATCCCTCGTATCCATTCGGCTCTCCCGACGTCTCGCGGCGAGGCCTTCGGCGGAGGCCCTCGTCGAGCGAGCCGTGCTACCTCCCGAGTGCGTCCCGGGCATGAGCATGGTGCAAGTGGCGCCCTCTCTCGTCGCGAAGAAGCGCGCCATCGAGAAGGAGAAGGTCAAGGATGGATTGAGGAAGTGGGTCGAAGGCGTGTGGAAGGGCGAGGTGCGCCAGCGGGAGGAGGGCGTCAAGAAGTGGGAGGAGAGCAAGGGCGTTGGGAGGGTTTGGCGACTGAGGAGGTTTTGGGAGAGGGTCTCAAGGGGAGATGGCGTCGGCCTCCGGTAGGCGACGGCGTCCGTGGAGGCGATGATGCGTGGGATTCGGAATTGCGAGCGCTGAGATTCAAACTCTCGCTCTGGGAGCGAGATGGTTGGCGGAAGTTTATACTGACTTGGTATGATGTGTAAATGATAAAATGCGATACGACGGTTAGGAATAGGAATGTACAAGTACGCAGGGTCATGATAATGGCTATTTTCCATCACCGCGCTTCTTGTGTACAAAAGCTCAATGTGCACAGATGAACTTCTTCTGAACAAGCAGGGAACTCGACGATTTTGCTGGGGTGTAAGGGTACTAGGGTGTATTAAAGCTACTTGTATTTGTGTCATTTCCTCACTGCCGCCCCTCAAACTTTCTGCCTCAGCTCGCAGATCTTTGATAATGCATCATACTACTGTTGACCATTCTCAGTAGTGCAACGCACCATTTCAAATTGCCCTTATCCCAACGGCAACCATGGTGAAGATGAGGCCCACGACGAAGACAAAGATCCATACAGCTATTAGCGCGATGATCCA
This sequence comes from Colletotrichum euphorbiae, assembly GCA_037178605.1. Lineage (NCBI taxonomy): Eukaryota > Fungi > Ascomycota > Sordariomycetes > Glomerellales > Glomerellaceae > Colletotrichum > Colletotrichum euphorbiae. The sequence goes on from JAXCEF010000191.1 coordinate 73,944, forward strand.
TCCCACAAGAGTCCGGAGGCGTTCATCAAGCCGCTCGCGCGGTACATTGGCTTGTACCTGACGTTCAAGATCAAGACCTCGCTTGGATTCAGATTGCTAAGAGCGACGGCGAGGGGTTAGAACACAACTGAGGAAGGAGTTACAAAGACATGATGGACGTTATCACTCACCGGATGAAATGGCGTGGCGTGTGGTGCCGACGGAGCTGGTTGGGCTTTGCTTTTGCACTCGGGGCAGCCGGCCATGCGAGATGCTGGTGGCAGGCACTGGTGAGAAGTCAGTCAGCTCAATCCAGGGCGCGGTGTTATAGAGAAACAACCAACCTCGTCGCAGTAGACGTGACCACAGCTAAGAGGCTGACAGAAAGATGCCCTGCAGTCTCTGCATTGGTGATTGTGCTCTGGCGCGCTTGGGTGTACGGTCATGTTGCTGGTGGGTGACGGAGGGCCAGACATGGCAGGGGTGGTTGGCTGGGTTCTCTGCTCAGCGACGGTGGAGAGATCTCTGTCGCTACGCTTGGGTGTTCCCAAGTGGGCGATGGTGCTCATAATATGTCTTGCTCAGCGGTCCTCCGTGGTAAGGGAAGGGTCACGCGAGCGTTGTCGCTCTTGAAGGATCTCGGAGAACGAGGTGAGCGAGTAGAGAGAGATGCTGCCTGCAGCGTTGAGGACGAGATTGAAAGAGGGCGTAGAATGGACGGATATCGAACGATGTCTGGTAGCTAGCGGCTGTTGGATGAGCACGAACGGGAGTGGAGGTGTTCTGTCGGAGTTGAGAAGACGAGGGCGCAGGTCGTTGGGAGTTTATGTTGACGGCGTTGAAGGAAGACCGAGGGAACGAAGAACGAAGTAGGCGCACAGGCACCGTTGCTTCCTGCAATTCTGGTGATGCCTTCCTTCCGGTGTCTCGAAGAGAAGGAACATCCCGCGTCGAGTTCAGGGGCTGGAAGGCACAGCGCACCCCGGCTACCCCTGGAGAAGTCGTTTCTTCCCAAATCAGGACCTCCGCTCACTTTTTTTCCTCCCTGGCCTCTTGCAAACATTCTTTTGCAGAACCACACGAGGAAACTACCGTCATTTGTTGATCGCTACTGTCAAAAGCTACATGACGTATCACTCGGCCTTCTGCTAAGCGCAAGTTTCGTCGGCAGCAGCTGTTATGGAGGCGCTTGCGGGATGAAAGCCGTCAATTACCCAAGAAACTCACTGCTGCCAACTGCTCGTTGCGCAAGACGGCCGGCATGACAATGCATTCCGACCTATGCTTGACACCTTTCACTTTTCCTGTCTTATAGAGCGTGTACTCTACGTAAATTTCCTTACACCATACCCTCATGTTCGTCAGCAAACCTAAGGCTGTGAGATTCCATCAACAATTTTACGAAGGTTGTTTTCTAGTATGGAATTCCACAGACTCCAGCTTATATCCCCATGCTGATGTGAGTATTTTTAGCCCATGAGGATGTTCTATATAGCTTTTACTATACCCATAACTGCAACATCAATCTTCTCAAGCTTCCTCGTCTGCAACCCTCATGATAATCCGATATACTTGAGCTATGGCTATGATACTATTCGTCGGAAGAATTCTGCGTGGCTGATTTTCAGACTGCGGGAATCCGGGATGCCTAAATAAGGGATGGCCGAGTGACGGATGCCCTTCATGACAAAATCCAGACAAATCAGGATCCAGACTACCTAGAAGGATGTCCCTCCATAATATCTCCATAATGAGGGGTAAAGGAGACTTGCCTGTAATATGTAGGAAGCTATGTTACATCTCGGCGGAGAAATAGCTGCACCTGATTCCTTCCCCCCCGCCTGATACTGGAAGGCTATTGTGGTGCATGTGATAAAGTTGACAAAAACTGGGTGATTAAGTTGAGGCTGCTTCGCAGAGTTCACGAGTAACTTGGCGCTCGTCTCCAAAGACCTCACCTCAATACCCTTCGCCACTCCCTTTCAGGAAACCATGCATCTAAAATGAACCGACCGCCATGATTTAAGCTTTATTCGAGCCACACAATACTCGTTATCGGCACCTACTGCAGACCTCGCGGCATCTCCATTGCTTTTCTAGAAAAAGACCCGCATAGTTCGGTCCAAAGACCTACCTCAAGTTAGGTAATGAAGCATTCCAGCACATTCAAGCCCAATTCCCTAGCACGTATGTCTGGTCGCCCTTCGAGGAAAGATAGACCTAGAATTAATTCCCTTCTGTTTCAAAGGAGAAGATCTCTAAGCGTGTTTCATCGCCCAATTCAGAAATCACTCCGAGATGCTGCCGTACTGTAGATGTTTTACTCGGCCATGCAAGTTGCCGCTCTCTAGACAGACCTATGGTGAACCTGAGTGATCCTGAGGTAGGTGAACTAGGTAAATCAAGAGCACACAAACCCATATCGTGAAAGCAAAGGTTCTCCCAATTCCTTAGCCAGCTTCATCAGACCAAAAAGATCATGTCCCAGTTTCCATGGAACGACCGTCCGACCCAGGCCACGCAGCTCATCCAACCACGGTCCACACACGGTCACGCCAATCGCAGCCTCAACAACCAGGCGACGTACAACTTCGCAACCAGCCAACTCTTCAACAGTTCATGATGTAATTCTATTGGCCTAAAGAATGCCAGAATCTTACAATTCTCCCAAGCTATGCTATGTAAATAATGCAGAGTAAACCACATCCAAAGACCGCCAGCTACCTACCAAATCCTCTTCGCAACCATCTCATACCGATAAACACCGTTGTAATCCCCCTCGGGCGGCTTTTCCACCTTCTGCACTCGCCCCTTGCCCCCCTTCAACCCCTCCTTCTCGTCCGCGTGAATCCACCTCCGCCTGTCCTCCGTGACCTCGATCTGACCGTACCCGCCTACGCGCTTTCCCTTGGCGTCATAGCTCTCGCATTCCTCCTGGCCCGCCGCTACCGCGTGCTCCTTGCGCTTCATCTTGGCGTACCGGTTGCGCGAGTACCGCAGCAGGAGCATGCCCAGCAGCAGCTTGACGATGAGTAGGACGAGGAAGGCGATGAAGAAGACGACGATCATGGTCACCGCCGCAATCACGTCGTCGCTCGTCCAGGACCACCACGACCGCGCTGCCTTGACCGCGGCGGAGTCGTAGGGGTAGCCGTAGACGGCGCGGCCGAGGGCGTCGCGAAGGAGGGTGTCGAGGCGGTCGAGGGCGGCCACCACGACCGGGGACGATGGAGTGGCGGACTCGACGGAGAGAGACGTCTGCGTCGACTCCGGGATCGGCGTGGGAATCCTGGTGGAGAGGAACATGTGGTATGTCTGTACTGAAGCGCGGATGAAGAGGCAGGAGAGAGGAATGACGGCGAGGCCGAGTCGTCGGGTTAGAGATGGCGTGACGAAGGCCTGAAAACATGGTCAGCTGCTGCACATGGCCAGGGCATATGCGTACTCACATTTGTGTAATAGTCCTTGCACAGGATGTCGAGGATGCGGCTGTAGAATGTCGGCTTGATGTTGTTGAACTTGTTGACGTAGGCATGTTTGATGGTGTCCACAAGCATCTCGCTGCCTATGACGATGAGAAAGGGGGACAGCACCTCGCCGGACCAGACCCAAGATGGCAGTACCGTGAAGCTGAAGGGTAGAATGGAAGGGCTGTGAAGAGGCATTGAGCCACCGCCCATGTCACTGCCACTCTCAGACCCGGCCCCAGGTACTGAGAGACCACCGACTTCGACAATATTGCGCATGCCAATGATCAGCAGCATGATCCATAGTTGGAAGCGCTCCACAATGTCTGCGCAGGTCAGCTGGAAGAGGTTATCCTTTTCGAAGCGCTTGAAGACTGTGCTCTTGATCTCCACGAACTGGTTCGAGATCATCAAAGTCAAGAGCGCGTTGGAGTACGAGTTGACAGCCACGTTGAGCGTAATGACCTGGTAGTATAGGGAGACGGAGTGAATGACGTTGTAGACCAGAGCGAGTGCAAACATTCCCATGGGGAGCAAAACTTTGGAGCGGCCAGAACTGTTCCGTGACAGGGTCTCGGAGCTGAAGAGACATTCGAAAATATCCTGTCCAAGGGCCGAAAGAAGGCGGTCGCCAACCTGGAATTCTGTCAGTCAAAAACTGATAAGGAATATCAGGGATACTTACCTCCAAAACATTGTAGATGACATAGAGTTTGATACCATCTTGAGCCCGGATAAAGTGATACATGCGACTCGCATCCAACTTCATGAGGAACAGTGAGCTGCACAGAATCACAGCGCCCTGCAGGAGATCGGCCTTGTGGAAGGAAGACAGGTTTGAGGGTGTCGACTTCGTCCTCCTATGACGAAGTGTTCGATGTCCAGACATGTGCGAAGGATGATGACCTGCCGAGCCATTCATCTTATAAGTGACTCCTAGCCCGTTGCCATTCATCTTGACCTCCTGCTCAGCTACCTGGCCTCCGTTCGTTTTGGCTTCCGAATCAACGCGCATCGCCGGGACATGGCAGGAAAATCGCAGGTCCACAGGCGCTACAGGCGCTACAGGCGCTGCAGGCGTGATCCGGTCCGCGGGCCGGCTCTGGCTCCTATCCCGACTTACGAGGTGGTCGGGATTTTCGTGTTGAGCGGCCGACGTAGCTCTCGACCTTGGCCGTCGGGCTCTAGCCCATACTCTGCCCAGACCGTACCAGACGAAACCGATCATCCAACGAGCCTCCTTCGCAGCAAGATAGCCCCACCATTTGACCAGCACACTCAACGCAATAGAGAACCTCATTGGCAAGATGGTGAAGTTATACAGCCAAGCGTCAAGACATGCCAACGCGCCGAAGTACAGCGTCCTCTCGAGAAAGGTTGGCAACATGAGGACATTCTTCAGTCTTTCCCACTTGACAGCAAATGACTCGTACGGGATATCAGTAGTATGCGAATGGTATATGTACAGAGGGCTTGGTCGTTGCGCTGCTAGTTCTAGCTGGAGATGTGTTGGTATGGACATGGGTGGGAGAGGTATTGAAGGAGGGAGAGGCGATGGCGGTAGGGGGTCATTTCGTGTCGATTTCTGCTGCTGCGACGACGGCGGTGGTACCTGGATCTGCGGCACTTTACTCTGAGTCGACGGCTGGGAGCTCGCGGCGTTGAAGTGAACGGCCGCCTCGAGATTCAATGGCGGTGGCCTGGCAACGGTGTAGAAGGAATTTCGGCGGGGCGAAGTCGTTTGAGACTGAGACTGTCTCCGGTTCGTCGGCGGTGTCGAGAGTGTTCTTCCAGAGTGCGGCCGGCGCCATTCTTCGTATTGACGTGATCTGCTCCCTCCGTCTGTGATAGGACCATTGGGCCGCAGTGAGTCTGGCTGGCGCAGAATGGACTGTCGAATAGCCTGCAGCTGGTCTGCGATCTGCGCCGGCCGATCTTGGTCACCGGTTGTTCCTTCCGGGACGATGGCGATGGGCAGGGCCTCCGGCGCCTGAAGTTGCTGCATCCCTGCCGCAGATAACCTCCTAACATTATCGTGGCCCTGATTCTTCTTCATTGATGCGGAGCTAGATCCGGCCCTGGGTCGTGCCTTGTGCTTCCCGTCCTCTTTCGAATCAGCTCCCTTTTCTTCATGGGCCGCCGCAGGCTCAGATGTGGATGACGAGTTCGATGACTCCTGCAGTTCGGGCTTGCTATGCGTTGAGGACGCATCGGAGGATTGTTCTTCGTCGGAGTGACCGCCGGGGATCGTAGGGAGGGTCGAGGTAGGTGGTGCGCTCGCGGAGACACTGGGCAGCGGCGGCATAGGAATGTGCGACAGTTTGATATCGCTTTTGGGGTTTACTGCGGTGTCGTCGAGTGCTGCGTCCTCTGGAGAGAAGACTGGCATGGCCGGGAAGGCCTCGACCGGCTCGGCAGGCATGGCGATAGAACTTCCAGAAGGTCCATGATTGTCGGCCCTGCGATTTGCGTCCTGTTCACTCTCCGACATTCCCAAGCCCTTCGCTGTCTTTCCTAGTCGAGAATTACCGGCGCCATTCGCTACTTGCTGTAAAGGATTCGTCGGATCGCAGGAGGAGGCGGTCGGTGGACAAGTAAGGTAGGCGGAGGATAAGCAAGGTAGCTGTCAGGGAAATTTCGATCGATAGGTTGTGCGCCGAGGAGTTGAAGCAATTAGCCTTGCAGTTTGCAGTTATTCGCAGCAAGTCCAGTCCAGTTTCGCTTGACTGAAGTGTCTTGCGGAGGGATCTCCAAAAGGGTGAGTGGAAACACAGGATTGGTGCACAGGGAAACCTTGGCCACGAGAGAAGAGCAGATAGTGGAGACGCTAAGCTCATTTCTGCCCGCCCTCGGTCGGATCTGGACACCTCACTGAAAGCGGATGGAGCCACGGCTTGAGTGACGTACTTAAGAAGGATGGAAGCCAATGAGGGCGGTATCGATAAGGCGGGATAGAAGTTAGAACCTCCAAGGTTCGATGGAACCGCAGGTCGGCGCAGGAAGAGGTCTGAGTCAGCACGGACTTGAGGATTTGCGGAGGGGCTTCTTTTTCGGTGAACGTGGTGAGTTCACCCTGTCGGGCACGTGACAGGCGAAGGAAAACGTTAGTACCTTGACCTGGAAGACCCGGGACTCTACCGAAACCGGACATGCCTCGGGTCGGCTCCTGTCAGCATCCGAAATCAAGCTTGAGATTGCGACGTGCCGGGACTTGCATCCTGATGCAGTCATCCCGTCTGTACCTCGCACTAGCAGTGGGGAAACACGACCCGTCCGACAAGCGGAATCAAAATTACGGGGACTGCAGCAATTTCCACAACCGGCAATCACACCCAGATGTTTGTGTTGTATTCGAGGAGAGTGACCGCTGACGCTTCATGACGGCTTCCACCAGGCCCCATGACGGCATTGTGTACGTAACATAAGGACATCCATTCTCCACCTTATATCCGCCAACTACCGCGCTGCATGCCGCCTCGGGACCGCATCGGTCAACGAAGCCCAAAGAAGCCGAAGCGCTCTCGGGGGGTTCGGCGAGGTGGAGATTGGAGCCTCGAAGAATACCTCCGAAAGTCTGCGTCTTCATCCCGTAGTTATGGCTTCTTGTCTCATTGAGCGGGGGGCCACTTGGAGGAGACGTCAAGTCCGAGTTACAGACTTCCTCAACCAATTGACGTGCGATGGAACCATCGCATTGGATCGGATCGGATCTCGGCCCACCCTCTTTCCCGTCCTGTCTCCAAGAAGGCAAAAGAGACGATGCCCGCCGTCCAAGAATCCAGTTGCTTTGGTAATGCCTCACGCCAACGCGCCCCGGCCGCTGTTGATCCGCTCCAAGCTTGACCCGGGGGCGACCTCCGAAATCTTAAGCACGTCAACACCCTCCATCCTCGGCTCGGAGTCCCAGACCACCAATCTGCTCCCTCAACCTACCCTGATCTCATTCTACTCAATCTAATTCAAAATGGCCTCCAACCCCCCCGGACAGTGCTGCAGCGTCGGCGTGAAGCACGAGTACGTAAGAACCAAGCATTGATACCCCGCCGGTTTATTACCCCGCCCCCACTTCACAAAGCTTGATTCCCTCATGCGCAGGATCCAAGCTCCCAACCAACGCGGACAGGGCATTGCAATCCTGGAGTTTTCAGTCGCCAACTGCCTCTTATCCCAATTCGTTGCTAATAACGTATCGCAATATGCAGAGGTACGCCTCAGGGCAAGAAGATTTCCGTCGCCGGCAAGTATGAAGGCTACCTCGCCGAGGCCCCCGCCGACAAGGCGCACAAGAACACAGGCATCCTCTTCGTCGCCGACGTCTTCGGCATCTGGAACAACTCCCAGCTCCTCGCCGACCAGTTCGCCGCCAACGGCTACACCACCCTGATCGTCGACCTGTTCCACGGCGACCAATTGACCCTCCCCTACCCCGAGGGTTTCAACATCATGAAGTGGTTCGCCGAGGGCAGCGACGGCAAGCACCCCCACGGCAAGGAGCATGTCGACCCCATCATCGTCGACTCCATTAACTACCTGAAGCAGGAGCACGGCATCACCAACCTCGGTGCCGTCGGCTACTGCTTCGGTGCCAAGGTAAGGTTCTTTTAGCTCAGAGCCTGAACGCAAGTACACTAACAACCATCTTACAGTACGTCGTCCGCCACTACAAGGACGGCATAAAGGTCGGCTTTGTCGCCCACCCTAGCTTTGTCGACGAAGACGAGCTCGCTGCCATCTCCGGCCCCCTGTCCATCGCCGCCGCCGAGACCGACAGCATCTTCCCGGCCCCTCTGCGCCACAAGTCCGAGGAGATCCTGCAGAAGACCGGCCTGCCCTACCAGATTAACCTCTACTCCGGCGTCGAGCACGGCTTCGCCGTCCGTTGCGACATTAGCAAGAAGGCCCAGAAGTACGCCAAGGAGCAGGCTTTCTACCAGGCCATCGCCTGGTTCGACGAGCACCTTTTGTGACTGGATGATAGTGAGGGCGGAGGAGATTCGAAGCTGTGAATAATGCTGAGCTACGAACCCGCGGGTTTAGCCAGTAACGAACATAATACCAAATTATAACTGGATTCAAATTTTACATGTATGAGTCGTTCTCTTGTCATCGCTGCATGTGACGGGAAACCCCTTCAATGCCTGGATACGAATAGCTTTATATGGAGTTTGCCAAATCATTCTTCAGAAGGTTAGTGCACCTGTCTGACACCATGTAAACTGCCGCACATGGATGAGCACCCGTGGTTGTAGGAAACACACTAGCATCCGCAACACGAAGTTTCCTGAAGCCATGAGCCTTTATGTTCTGCCCCATGGCACCTCCTTCTCCCTGCTCCTCCGTGACGTCCCTCGCGCTGCCTTGAGCTGTCGCCTGCTTAACATCCGGAGCCAAAGGCAATGTCGAGTCGTGAAAGTACTTGGTCTTGCGGAAGGTCTTGATATTAATCACGGCGAAACACGCAGCGTTTCATACCGCAACCTGGTCACGCGGGTCCTGGTGGTATTGATGGTGAAGTCTAGGTATCGCGAGAGGGTCCGAAGACGCTATTTCTATGCGGCCTCTGGAGAACGGTTGGACCAGCGTGATCTGGAATGCGCAGTTATCTTCCCATCGCCGGGGTTAGACCGTCGCGTTGATAAAGAGGAGTTCGATGTCTGGCAAGTTCCCTGGAAGAGAGGGATTTTGCCTCATGTGCCCCTGCTGCTGCGCTATCACGCTGCTACGTCGTCATCGTTATTTTCATCGATGCCCTTGCTCTGTAGAAAGGCACACAGTCTACCGCGGGAGGTTGAGAGGATCCATGCGTCGTAAAAGACGAGGAGAAACAACATCCACAGCGCCGCAAAGGGATTCAGAAGGCGGCGGAACGAGTCGCCGAAGCAGATTTGGAGTGCGATGACGAAGGCAACGCGGTCTTACAGGCTGGCTCCTCCTCCGGGCAGATCTCGAACCAAAGGAATCTTATAGTCTTCGAGCTTTTCCCTTGGGCCAATGTCGCTGAATAGAGTAGACACTTGGCATAGCCATGGCTGATAAGATAGATTGAAGCTTACCTTAAGACTAGGAGCTAGGGAGTAGAGGGGCTCTATTACAGTATACTATGTCCTCTCGGCGCGCTTGGACAAGAAACTCTTTGCCAGATGATGTCTTCCTCAGGCGACCAAGGAGTGGCAGAACTTCACATGCCACAACGACTCCCTTCGTATGTTTCTTAATTTTCCCTTACCCCGTTATCGCCTCCTTGCCCTGATCCAAGTTATCTGTCTCGAACATGGCGGCACTTTCACCCCGACAGTAACGGTCGCCAGCGCTCACGTGGGAGTTCCGACTCTGTCTGAGGTTGAGTGACCAACGTCAATCAGGGGTCGGACCCTCTTAAGGGATTCCGCAACGTCTTGGAGAAAGATCTCCGGCTGCTCCAGGGCCGCGAAATGTCCACCCTAGGGTTCGGTCGACAGAAGCAGAAATAGTTTCACCAAGGACAAGATTGCATATCCGCTTACCTTCTCGAGCCTCGAATAATGAATGAGGTTGGGTAAGCCTGCCCCACCCACGCTTTTGGAGATGCCATGATTTCATACGGATAGACCGCGTACCCCATGGGTTTCGATTTCGATTTGTCGATTGACATCGTCTTGCCGCTAGCTAGAATTGGGCCAGTGGATGATATGGGTAGAGGCTACGAGGGAAGGTATCGGTAAACCAGTACACGGTCGCTAAATCCAGGGGATCTGTCCAGTGCATGAACTTCTCTCCGATCCTGGAGCTAATCCTTGTTGGAAACGTTGCGCATACGCCAACTTACACTCCCAGAGCCAACAACGCAAGGGGGCTGGAGGAAAAGCATGCGCCAACTGTCGCCGGTCGGGAACCATGCTCCAGGACGTACGCGGTACCAGTCGTGGCCAAATCCATTGCTCGGTCGAGTTGTTCCTTCGCGACAGGGGTCGGATCCTCCAAACCACTCGAGCTTTCCCCAGGCTCCGGAAACATGAAGGCAACTGTTCATTGCCGTATCAGCCAAGTGGTCACGGAGAGTCCCACCTTGAGCCACATATCCAGCTTCAAAGCCAAGGTCAAGCATGAGCTGGTGCAATATCCGGGGTGCTTGGTCCAATGTAAGCTCTATCTCGAGATTGCCGCTAGAAGAAAAGACGTAGCCTGGTAAGGAAGGTACAATAACGTCGATTACACCAGGCAAGATTGTCCCTAAGGCGGATGTCGTGGTGATGGCTGACTTGCACGACCGGTCGCGTGTGGCCGAGCTACTTCAACTCGGACCTGCGAAAACAGGCCAAGACTGGAGGAATTTGAGAGACCAAATCGATGGCACCGGCGACGGGTGTCTGATTAAGTGGTGGGAAACTCGGGGCAGTTTTCTTGCCGCAGAAGCTGTGCAAACGATTAGGCGGAATAGTGAACGGGCGAGGGAGGCCGAGACGCAGAATCTCGAAGAGAGGCCAGTCGCTGATGGCAAGGCAGAAAGAATTATGCATGCCGTGAGATTTCTATTAATAAGGCAGTGTTCCTGGCAGGACCGGGAGTATTATACTAATCTGGAGCTGCCATGGCTTGCCCTGCATTGCCTCTCCGCGCTGGAAAGCCCCCCACCGATAATACTCTGTACACCTATCCCGGTTTGCACTGACGTCTGTCTGGTTCAGAGGTCATGACGGGCCGCTCCTAGTTTCGTCATGGCGAACTGCCCGGTTCTACAGTAGCAAGTTTAGAAGAGAGAGGTTTCGGGCGTGATCGGCTCCGGAACGTGCGGTCTGCGGTACGGTTAGCGGTACATCGCACGGGCCACTTATTATACATAAGCCTAAGACGTTTCGCTAGTGTGCATATCTTTAGCCGAACTTTCGCTATACCGCACAATATACTAAAGGGTTGCTCCAGAGGGCCCCCTTAGCTTTTTGGTGATAGTATGGCTCACGGCAGAAAATTTAAGGCTCGAGCGGGGTCGAACAGAGAGTATATATACCAAGATTTATATGACTTTCGAGCTTCGCGGTCTAGAGTTGGTATAGAGGTTGCTAGCTGAGAATAATACTTGAAAAGATATAGTCTCTTGAAAAATGAATTTCTCGGATCGTGGGTGTGAGTGGTGTGATCTGTGTGATGTATTGTCTTAGTCTATCTACATTAAATGTGGGTTGTGGATGTATGTATACATACTGGTCTGCCCGCCAGGTGTGGGCACCTGATAGTGGGCCGTATCGGAGACCCCAGGTTCCAGAGCCGATCACGCCCTCTACTTCTGGAAGGAAGCTGCCTTTTTCTTGCACCGCCACTGCGGGCCGTCGCGTCGACGTCGGGTGCTTTCTCAAGCTCCATTCCTCCACGTCAACACGCATGCTGCAAACCTACGGCGCTGAATGCCCATTTCGCCCGACTCCGGCTACCGTATTCCCGACTTGATGTCGTCCATCATGGCGGAGCTCCCCTGAATCTCGCTGCCTGCTGCTGCCCTGTTTCACAGCCCACCTCGACCCCAGCAGCACTGCAAAACGGTCTAGTGCACTGGATGACTGCGGCGGATAGGGCTATTGTGCGAGACAAGGGACCCCAGGGGCCATGTCGATGGCAGGGGTAGTCGACGTCCGTTTGTTAGGTAGTGTAGTAGGTTGGTGACGGCGACGGGGTGGTCACCTCCGATTTGGATTGGAGAAGCAAAATGGCTGGTCAGACATGGTCTGCCCAAGAGTCGCATTGTCCTGCGCTCTTGGGCGAGATCGTGTGCAGCCGCCACCGCCTGCTGCTCTGCCAGCTTCGATACATCTGAGGCTCCTGTGTCTCTCGAGCTGAAAACACTCTGGATCGATCCGCCATGAGACGAGGCTCGGCTCCCTCACATCTCAGTCTATGGCTTCCTCAACTATACCCATCCTCGACATCGACCCCTTTTGACCTCTGCGACGAGCCACTCGACCCTCCAAACGAACACGCACGACTGTAATTCCGAGTCCAGGAGCACTGCCGAGAATAAGCGCCCGGGGCGGCCGAATCTCTCAATCCACCCATCCGTGTCGTCTGCCTGACGATCAACATGACGACAGGCATGAGCGACGCACAGTTCAATCGAACATTGGACCTGATCAACAACAACATCAACGACGACGACAACGAGCTCTGGGTGGCCATTGCCGCCCTAGTCATCTCTGTCGTCGCCCTACTCGCATCTATCCTTCAAGTCGCCCAGCAATACTACGCCTCCGCTGCCGGCTACTCGAGTTGCGACGAGAAAGCGATAGGGAAATGGTCCCAGGGGAGACTAAGGGTCCTCAAGCCCTATGAATTCCGCTTTGAGGTCCAATTCGAAGCTCCCGTCATCTTCCTGTGTCCGCCGAAGAACACAAAGGGCCCTGTCAAGGATGCAAAGATCCTGTTCATTGACGGATCGCAAGAGAGCCTCGAGCAGACGCGAACAGACCTGCCGCAAGCCTCCATAGGGTCTGAGCCGGCCACCGAGAAGGAAATCAAACGCGCCGTCCACACGGCCGACAACGAACTAGCTTCGTGGGTCACGCTGCTGTCCGCCCTCCAGCAAATGGAGCACGAATCCAGGAAATGGCAGGAGGAGAAGTACAACATAGATCTGAAACCTAGGGAACCGCCGAAAGACAACGCCCTGTTCAATCTTCAGGAGAACGTCAAAGGGATACTGGGCGTGGTGGCGGAGAAGTACAGCTTGGCCGTAGCCTTGCAGAAGAAGAAAAAGAGCTGGGACACGATGCCGTCCAGCGTGAAGAAGCCATACGCAACCACAACCTGGTGTCACATCGTGGAAATGCTGGCCTTGCTTGGTGTCTACTGGGTCGAGTTCGACCGAACGAATGACAGGTACCGCGCTGAGGGAAACGGATACACGGTGACTGGGTCCAAGGTTAGCGAGCTCGGTATCATATTCACCTTCCAGGTCCATGGGCGCAATCGATTCGGGTCCAATCGCGTCGTTCCCGTTGACGAGGTCAAGGAGCTGTGCTTCGGCTTTGTTCCCACAATCTACAAGTTCAAGTCAGATGAACGCCGATTGAAACTCCCCATCGACGAGTCTAGGGACCTGTCAACGCTGAACTTCGCCACCATGGACGAAATTGCAGAGACGCTTGTCTTGATCGGGTGCAACACAAACACCGTCAGATACTTTTCCGACAACAAGGCGGCCACTAGGGTCAGCCACTTGTTTCCTAGTAAGTTTGACTTCATAAAAGATGAACATCGAGTGGATACTGATTCAAGGCGACAGTCGCTTTCGAAATCGTGGGAATGCTTGGACAAACGCTGCACATCGAGAAGAGTGCTTTTCGGCTGCTTCCGAACCCCACACTCTTCCGCTGGGACACCAAGAACTTCAGTCTGCCCAGACTCTTGACAGCATATGCCTACCAGATGAAAAAGCGTTTCGGGGACGAGGACACCCCCAGCAACGTGACAAGGCAAATCTGGAGACATATCAAGATCCTGCAGAAAGAGCTCAGCAAACAAGCTTCGTTTCCCGTGGACCGTCGTAACGAATTGAGTTTGCTACTCATGGACGCCTTACACTCCGCCCTCGACGACGCAGACGAAATCTTGACATTCCGAAGAAAAGAAAACAGGCCTAACATGCACCGGGAGTATACAACCAAGTCGAAACTCATGCGGTCGATCTCAGACAAGCCAGGGAACTTGCTGGGAGAGCACCAGGAAACAGCCTATGAGAGCGAACGACGGGAGATGGTCCGATTCGTGCTCCGCAGTCACATTCAGGAGGTCCTGTCCGGCTTTAACCCCAGACCGCAAAAGACGGCGCAAGATCCCTCAGGCTACAACACAACCCCGAAAACCCGCTTCGAGGCCATTGACGCCGCGCCTCCCGAGCTTAAGCAAGACAAGCTCATGCAGGTGTACTTCCGAACGGTTCGGCAAAAGGTTATCGACGAGTCGCAAAGGTCGACGGTGCGGAGGGAGGAAGAGAAGACCAAACCCAAGCCCTCAGCGCCGCCGGGCTACGGCCTCAAGCGGGCAACGACGGCGCGCACCACACGAACTGTCATTTCGATTGAGTCGTCAGAGGAAGAGTCAGAAGAGGAGATACCCATGGATCGTTTGAGCGAGATCGACGACGACGAATTGGAGCACCTGGACCTGCTAGACGAGACCCTCTTCGACGAGACCAGCCACGAAGACATTTGGTGCACGCTGGTGTTCCGTATGATTTGCTGGCTCATGCTCCATGACTTCCACAAGAATGATGTCCAGCTGCCAAAGAGCGAGTTGTTCGGTAGCCGATTGCCAGTGTACATTGCATAGGCAGCGCCAGGGAATGGAGTACGTTCGTTGGCTTCTGGTTTGGAAAGAAAGATGAACTTATATGCCTTTATGGTTTAGCAGCATCTGAGTGGGTCCAGCGATTTATAGCGGTATGATGGTCACTTGATTATGAAAAATGCATGATAGATCTTATTATTTACGAATAACGATGGCAGCTTATAAAGCTAGGATTACAAGTCGAATACACACCATGATCACATATCAGCAAATTGAAGATACCATTTAGTCTCATCTTCCCTCAAGCCACAGGGATGGTGAACGAATCGACCAAGGCTCCAAGCAGAGTGATGACGGGCACACATAACCCCAGAAGCACTTGACACCCACTTCCGAAGACTGTCGGAACGATGGGCCCGATTATAAAAGTTCCTATGCCCACATGCCTTCCCATCTTTCGCCATTCTTGAACTTCCCATCAGCATCAAAAATAATGAGTTGCGAGACCGTTGGGCGAAAGGTAGGCCCAGCATGGGACCATCATAAACCCTATCGCCTGCACAGCCGGAGAGCTTCAGGAGATACTTCAGTCTGGCTCAGTTACTCGCAAAAGCCTCGTTCAGCTGTCCATCGAACGAATCAGAAGCCAGGACGATGAGCTGAACTCATTGATCAGTCGTGCTCCAGACGATGTCCTTCTCGACAAGGCCAGTGAGCTCGATGAGGAAAGGCAGGCAGGTCGTGTCCGCAGCAAACTCCACGGCATCCCAACCGCAGTAAAGTTGAGACCTTAAGGCAAAGATACTCAAACATGCATCCAAAAATGACTTGAATTCAGGACACACTCATCACCAGCAGAGAGCTGGGAATGCTAACCACCGCCGGGTCACACGCGTTCGCCTCCATGACAGCTCGGAAGAATGCTGTGGTCCAGCAAGGCCAACATGACAGTAATTGACGAGAACCCCACTCGACACAAAAGCTTCTAAACGCTGCTCGGGAATTCTGCGGCTTGACGTGGGCGTGGCGCCTGACATCATCATCTTCAGCGTGGCTGATGTGTGATAGATCGAAGGATATACCAGTGGGATGGAGCACGTACATGTTACGGTCAGCTATCCGACAGTAGGGTTCTGCTAACAGAAGCTGAGGGATGACGCTAGGTTGATAGTGTGGTCTTGCTATGCTGTGTGGCTGAATGAATCTTGGGGTTCCAGGAGTACGGTAATTAGTTATAGTCCTCACAAGGGGGTTGTAGTATAAGATAAAGCTGAGAGTACCTATTGGGGTAATCATGAAGTTGATTGCTGAAGAGCTATGGAAGTCTGTTCTTAGGAGTCCTAAGTCCATACTTATATATAAGTCCCAAATAGTCCCTTTCACCCTCATTACTAATCACCAATTAGGTACTAGTAATCGCTTAGTAATCGCAGGTAAGCGCTCAGTAATCGCGGGTAAGCGCTCAGTAGTTCTCACTACACGCTCAGTCTTATCTTATCATCACGTGACTTATACTATAGTTCTTCCATACCGTGAGCATCCTGATGTTCCCATAATCCTATAATACAAATATCCTGCCCTAGCCGTCTGATGCCTAGGTGGTTTAGTTGGTTATTATCCTTACATAACGGGTCATAATATCAGGTCTCCCTTCCAAAGGTCTTGTCCTCAAGACCTAATATAAGTAGGTCGTTAGTCCTAGGTTAGGGACCCATCAATCATGCATCCTGATTTACCCATAATGCTAACACTATATCAGGTCGCGTTCCCAAAAATCCTACAATCTCCACGCTTCACCATTATCATTATTCTTTGAATATCGTGGAGAACGGTTTTGAAGTCATGCCTTGCTGTCGTTATCGTTCTAAGGGCCTGCATTATAAGATATTGCCCGGGTCCTTAGTTTATAGCGAGTGCGTTGCTATTAGCGGCACTTATTATTCATACAATACTTCTAATAATGCGATCTATTAATATTCATAGTATCTTTTAATTATTATTCCGTTACTAATTCGTTTTCATAGTAGAACGCCTAATAGTCAAGTCTCAGCATCTAGATAATAAAGAGGAGGAGATAGAGGAATTATTTTGAAGGAGAATAGAAGCGCTACAGAAGGCGCAGGCTGAAGTAAATAAGATGCTTGCAAAGCTGGATCGCGTTCATAAGGCTAAGAGGATAGTTTTCAAGAAGGGTCGTAAAGAGACTTCTATAGTGGCTGCAGAGGACAAAGGGTCGGGGGGTTCTTCTGCTAAGCTTCCTTTGGTCTATAAAGCGCAATTAATGGGGGGTTTTGGTGTAGTAGATTTAGATATAGTCTTAGGGGATTAGAATCCTAGCACCCCAAACTTTTTATTAGGTAAGGCGTCCTAGTTTGCTAGTATCCCTAGTCATATAAATAGGTTGGAGTCTCGCAGTCGGTCTTATCGTGGTGGTCTAATTATTAGTTGGGGTTAGATAAATTAGGTCTTATCTTCGCGTGTCCTTTTAGGTGCGGGTGCCATTTATGGTTCATTTATTATTTGCTATTCCCAATATATGCGGAGTTGATCCTGCGCGTGTTCGAGATTTGTAGCTAGTTCCCATATGTTATCCTCATGCCCATACCCCTTCTACTTAATGAGGTATTAGGTTTCATTCTTGTCTTTAACGTAGTTGATGATTTATTTGATTTTATATTCTAGTTTATTTGATTCCACGATGATGAGGTCGTTTATTTATGATCCCTATAGTGCTAGTTTGAGAAGTGAAATGTGAAAGATTGGATAGCACTTCATGGTATCTAGTAGTGAGAGTTTATAGCTAATATCTAATAGTTTTTTATTAATTTAAAATAGTCTAAGTTTTTTATAGTCTAATTTGTTGCTTAGTCGTTTAGTTTTAATGTTTTATTAAGTGAGGTAAATGCTATCTCCCTCCTTCAGAGTTGGTCCCTTAACTCTTTTCTTATCGGCATATTTGCGCATGCGTTCGCGCATGAATTTGAGGTCTTTGGGAAGTTCCTGTTGAATTTCTCGAATTTTCTTGATATCTACTATAGCTCTAAGTGCTGCTAGGCCCTGTTGTGGTTCTCTGTATGTGGTTGTTACGACCCGTTATGCAAGGATAACAACCAACCAACCCACCTAGGCGTCAGACGACTAGGACAGGATATTTGTACTGCAGGATCACGGGAACACCAGGGATGCCCACGGCACGGAAGAACTATGGTATAAGTCACGTGATAATAAGATAAAGAATGATCAGTGGAGCGCAGAAGGAAGCGCTCAGTGATTAGTTGGTCTTACCAACTGATTGCGATTACTGATGCATAGAGGTGATCACCTAACAGCAGGACTAGGGACTATTTGGGACTTATATATAGTATAGACTTGGGACTCCTAAGAACAGACTTCTATAGCTCTTCAGCAATTAACTTCGTAATTACTCCAATAGGTACTCTTAGCTTTATCTTATATTGCGACCCCCTTATGAGGACTATAACTAATTACTATACTCCTAGAACCCTAAGATTTACTTAGTAATATAGTATAGTAAGACTATACTATTAACCTAGCGTTATCCCTTAGCTTCTATTAGTAGAACCCTACTATTAGATAGCTAACTATAATACTTTAATTACTCCTATTTAGTAAGTTAACTTTTAATGCTACTAAATAGTATAAGATAGGAATTATATTAACTCCTAACAACAACGCGCAGCAAGCTAATAGTGCTGGGAACATATGACCCATAGCCCCGAGACCCGCAAACAACCAACAGGCCCAGACAGCCCCTATGAACACCTAGGAAATAATAAGCCTTTAATAGATATATGATATGATCCTCTAGCTCCAATAGGAAAACGCGCAGCTAGCTACCCAACATAGACCCAAGGCTAAATACCCAGAACCTGCTCTGTACTTAGGAGAGCCAGGAATACTTCAAGGATTTCTCACCCGCACCCAAGCCTACCTTCATTACTACGCCGCCTTATTTCAAGATGAAACCATAAAGGTTTACTAAGCTATATCCTTCCTTAGGGGAGATGCCCTCACCTGGTTTAAACTATTAATAAGGGACTAACTAGGTAGACTATATAACTAGTAAGATAAAGAAACTCAGAAGGTATTCGGGAAGTATAGCGAGTTTAAGAAGAAACTTCAGGAAGCCTTTGGAAGCCTGGATGAAGAACGAATTGCTGAATACAAACTTACTAATCTCATATAGAAAGGATCAGCCAGCAAGTATGCTACTAAGTTCCAGCAGATTTCATTCAAGCTAGACTAGGGAGAAGAAGCCCTGATAGCTAAGTTCTACTAAGGCCTGAAGGAAGAAGTTAAGGATGAGCTCGCACGACTTAACTATCCTAAAGAGCTCTACTAATATGTGGATACTGCAGTTAAAATTAATAACTGCCTCTATAAATGACGCCTTAAACGTAAAGGATAGTCTACTTAGAATAATAAAGTAGGATGAAATAATAATAGAAGAAAGAGTAACTTATACCGACCTAGTAATGACCACCGCGCTAAATGAACCTCTAACCATAGATATAACCCCAGGGCCCCTTAGTATACCACTACTTATAGACACTATAGTAGACCTATGGACCTCAGCGCAGCCTATAAAGATAGTAAGCGGAATAATAACTAGAAGAAAGATAAGTAATACTATAACTGCAACAAGATGGGATATCTAGCTTATAAATATTAATCCCCTAAGAAAGAACGCTTTTAACCAGTACCCAAGAAACAACAAGTAAGCCTCACTATTAAAACTACACCTTATAAATAACTTTATTGGACTACCTGCTATAATAATAAGTGTGGAACCCACGTAGACCATAAGGAACACATAGGATAGTACCTAAAAAACCCTTATAGGTTAGGATATGATACTACTGGTGTCCCCCCAGCACCTACATATACCCTAGCAGTAGGATACTAAACCTACTTAAAGGCAGAGAGGAAAGCTAATGAGCAACTTGATGGAATATTATATACACCCTCAGGCGTAGACATCAAAATCAATAATAAAGTCCGCATTACTAGGCTATAATAAGGACTTTAAGTATATAAGCTATAAGTAAGAATACAACCCGAAGAAGTTATATAGTAACAACAGATTAGGTTACTATAAGCCTATATTAAGAGATAATAGGATGCTAGGGATAACCCTAAGCAAATCCAGCAGATCAATAACGAAATAAAAGACTAAGCAGCAAGAGAACCTATATAGAACTATGAGACATAGCCCTCTTGAGAATAACGAGATAAGCTCTATTACGCTAGAAGAGCTAAATAGAATAAACTATCCGCTATAATAACTAATAAACAGCAGCTAAACTCAGAAGTAGAAAAATAGATTAAATAAACCTCATTTGAAATTAATGATACCTCATCTGAAGGAACTAGATTAGAACTAGCTAACTACTTAAGGCACCTCTATAAGAAGGAGATTAACCCTCACTAGGACGACTAGGAAATTGCTTTTTATAGTATATCTAGATGCAAAAGAAGAAACCTCTCATTTATAACATAGGTTAAAGGAGATTATGCCTATCTCAACCCCATACACAACTAATACTATTATGTGTTCTGGGCTCAATACCTCACAGACCACTATAATGAATACTGAGCTAATAAGTATGAGTATGACTTCTATCCTCGAAGATATGATACCGGACCTATCACGCAATACTACCTAGAGAACCAACTCCCTATGTGGGACTTAGCCCAAATGATTGATGATAATATGGTATTATTTAAACCATATCGTCACTACCCTATGAGATGTCTTAACGACCCCTACATGGAATGGAACTAATATATGAATAATAAATGCTGAATCCACTTAGAAGAAAAAGCCAAGGTATAGCGAAGATAACTCCAGCGCTAATAGTCAAAAAACTAGACTCGCCTACTAACAAGGAATAATGACAGGCAAAAACGATAAGGTTCCTATGCAGCGTAATAGCGCAAAAAACTCAACAATATAAGCACATATAAGTCTAAATACGACTTAATAGAAAATGGACTACTATAATAATTAATAGCGGAGCCTAAGGAAACTTTATTTCGCCTAGAACAGTGAATAGACGATAGATAACCTGGAATAAGAAAGCAGTTGAAGACTGCTACAACCTCAACACCATTAAAGGAGAACAAGTCCAGTACGGCGGAGGACGCATTAATATAGAGACCGCGCAACTCCCTTTGTAGATCTATGGCTGGAATGAGCGACTAAACTTCAATATTATGGAGATAGGAGACAAATATAACGTTATCCTCAGAAGACTATAGTTATATGATAGTAACCTACGGATAGATTAGAGAACAGGCTAACTCCATTAGGACTAGGATTTAGTTACTGAGCAGCAGCTAAAAAAGGGCGCCTCAAATGAACCTCATAAAACGACTAAAGCAAGAAGATTTCTCGCCTACCTACAAATTAAGGATGCAAACGCCAGGATATTATCAGTAATAGACATCAACAGAGAAGATCGATTGCTATCTATCCTAGCAGAATACTAGTAGTATAACAAACTATTTGCTGAAGAACTTAATACTAGGTTACTAGAATATAGCAGCTATGATCATGAGATCAAGCTAAAGCCTGGAAAAGAACTAATATTTGAAAAAATCTATGGACTCAATCAAGAAGAAATGGAAGCACTTGACGTTTACCTAGAAGAGAACCTCAAGAAAGGATTCATTTAACCCTCAATATCCCCAGCAGGGTATCCAGTACTCTTTATACCTAAGAAGAATGGG
>JAXCEF010000192.1:0-95358 GCA_037178605.1 Colletotrichum euphorbiae
CGTGATCCTGCAGTACAAATGTCCTGTCCTAGTCGTCTGACGCCTAGGTGGGTTGGTTGGTTGTTATCCTTGCATAACGGGTCGTAACACTGTGTTGCTGAATGAATCTTGGGGTTCAAGGAGTACGGTGATCAGTCGTAGTCCTCACAAGGGGGTCGCAGTGTAAGATGAAGCTGAGAGTACCTATTAGGGTAATCACGAAGTTGATTGCTGAAGAGCTATGGAAGTCTGTCCTTGGGGAGACCCAAGTCCATACTATATACAAGTCCCGAACAGTCCTTCTTCCTTTGTCACTGATCACTGATCAGGTACCGGTGGTCGCTTAGTGATCGTGGGTGAGCGCTTATCTATTCTCACTGAGCGCTCAGTGGCCTGCACTGCATGCTCAGTCTTATCTTAGCATCACGTGACTTGTACCATAGTTCTTCCGTTCCGTGGGAGTCCCTGGTGTTCCCGTGATCCTGCAATACAAATGTCCTGTCCCAACCGTCCGTCGTCCAGCTGGTTGGTTGGTTGTTATCCTTGCATAACGGGTCGTAACAAGAGGTTCCTATATAAAGGACTACTTAAATAGGTATAATCTTTTGAAAATATAAGTTCTGAGGCAATTCTTACCCTCTATATACTTTTGGTTCTATTATACTTTAGTTGCTGATCAGTCCCTAAATAGGTTCCTTATTTATTACACTACTCAACTCAGACTCAGCAAGCTCAAAATCAAAGTTCTACATCATCTTCGCTATCGTCAATCGCATCTCAGCGTAAGCCATTGTGTGTGCACATTTAGCCAGTCTTTACGCCTTCAGAATCTTACAACATTAATGAAAAAATACGCTCTTCCGATGCACACTCTTTGTCCCATGGAAAATGGCTGAGCAGCTGCATTGTCGTCATTCATGAACTCTGGAGGGGGCGGATCCGGGTAACGCTCCGGAAGGAACTTTCGAGCTTTATAAAAGTTGACCTCTGAGGTTCCTGCTGACAGCTGGTTGACTGCTACAGCCCTGCCACGCTTGACCCATTTGCCATCAATCATATCGCCTTTTCCGGGCACAAACCGAGGAAGCGAGCCAGGCGTCGGCGGATACATCCTCATGCCCTCATATATGCAGGCATTGAGATTTTTGCACTGAGCAGTGCCCTGCATGGAAATTTCCTCGCTCGAGGCAAACTTGTCTCGAATGTCTTTCTGCAGCCTCTGCAGCTTATCGGGGCTGCGGAGTAGAAGGTACGTCAACCCAGACATGTCCCCCTGCTGATGTGCCGCTGCCAGCAACAATGAAATTGCTCGCCAACATGACCAGCTCCACCTTCGACAGCTTTTCAAATTGCCTAGTTGTCATTTTCGAGAATGAAGGACATGGAGTCCTTGCCAGGATCTTTAGCGTTCATACGCCTCTCCAGCGTGGCTTCGGTAAGAAAAATGTGTTTTTTGGGCGATTCGATCACGTATCGCGGGATAAGCAAATTCAAGAGTGGGAAGAATCCATACCAAACAGCAAGCTGAAACCACACGATTGCCTTTGCTCTTTGCAAAATCACCCGGATCCAAGGCTGATCTGCGTTGTCCAGGAAATCGGCCGATACTCCAAACGCCAAATCTAATTGGAGACCAGAGTTCAGCACGGCGTTACCGAAATCGGAAATGGCCACTCACCAGACACAATGTCGAACGCAACAAGATTGTATCAAGTCGTCATATCGACAGGACCCTGCCTGGACCTCTCCGCCAAGATCCTGATCATTTGCTTGAGTGGCTCTGGAGGCAGTGTTCTTGTTCTCTCAACCACTTCTCCGAGAACGCAGGGTTGATGACCCGTCGTAGACGCAGATGCTGGTCCTGGGTTTCGCCGTCTCGGTCATTAGGCTCTTCCGTCCACCAATACTGGGCGCTGGGATACTGCGAACATCAAGAGCCTTGGGGCATTCAGGCTTGCGCTGGCCGTAGATTTTCTTCCACGCGGTGGAAGATGTGTACACAAAACTTGAACCTCAAGACCTCAAACGTCTAGATATAATTAAGCTTTTTAAAGCCTTTTAAATTTAGTAAGATTTTATATCATATTCATTTTCTGAATGATAGTATTTAAATCAATATTTTATGTTCAAAAAGAGGCCCTAGGGGTGACGAATCCCCTGGCTCTACGTGTTGGCATAAGCTCGCCACAGCCATTTACAGGTGCTATTTGACAAGGAAAATATGTACACTGAACCTCCGCATCTCCAGTCAGCTCGGCGTTCTTCACATGCCGTCTTTGATCATCGCGTTAACGATCTGCACATGGCGGTTGGCGTTCGTCTCGCTCCATTCGTTATCATAATTCAGTCCATAAGGCCAGAAGTGGGAGCCACCACAGCTGATAGTAGCGCTAGCACCATCCCAGGATCTCAGGAGAGGTAGAGCAGTATCCCAGTCCTTAGCAGCACACTTGCGGTCGAACGCGGCCGTCTGGCCGACACCAAGAGTGTGAGAAATCTCGTGGAGAGCAGTACGCTCATTCATGTAGGACCGGTTGGAGCCGAAACGGAGGTCGCCGCTGTAGCTGCCCTCGGCGGTGGGAACACCGGGGACGTAGTAGACGCGGAGCTTTTTGCTCGCCTTTCCGTGACGCGCGTGGCGGGCGACGGCGAGGCGCATGGCGGCCTCGATCTTTTTATAAGCGTCCGTCTGGTCAGCCGTGGGGTTCGCGGCCTTTTCGAGGGTCCATGTAATGGCGCCCTGAGCAGCGGCAGCGTAGGCCGCGATAGCAGCGAGAACGTAGAACCGCATGTTGTTCGTGGGTTCAGACTGGCGAGGTAGGCAGGACGAGTTGACTTCTCCCCGATTGCGGATGTCCAATAAATGAAGCAGATGGTGATTTGAATACGTTGAGTAAGACCTGCTCTGAGCAGCCATGACAGTGACGGAGATGCATCGGAGGTTTATGTATGCTTCTGGCAGATGCAGTGTTCCTGCCAATGCGGTATCGCATCTCGCCCAAACTCTGTTCTCCTAACGAGGTTCGAAAATTTGTCCTCCAGTCGGTGAAATTGATGAATTTTCCAGCCATGTGCCCCATTCCTTGAGTAATCACCATAATCGAACGACTCATTCGTCTTCATTTACGAGATGAAGGGGTCGGATTAATTTGTCCGTTGCGTCTCGCGTGACTCCGAGTCTTCTCAATGTAACGTCAGACACCAGAATCGGCTTCCTGACCGAGTAGCGGTATTCGGGTCCCCCTTGTTCAGTATTCGGCACCCATTTAAGCCTATTCGAGTTAGTTTCGGCCCACCTTCGCCACACTTCGAAGTTATGCCCATCCTGCGGGTCACCGCATAGTTATGCAGCGAATCGTTGCCCATAGTAACGGTGCCGCAAGGGCTTATATTATTAAAACTTTTACTATACTTTAATATTAACTTCATACTTTTCCCACTAAAAAAACAGCTACCCTTCATCAAATAATAATATCTACTATCTCTCTATAAGACTCCACTATCAACAGCCTCCTTTAGAAGGTTCGTAAGTATTAATAAGCCTCAGTTATAGAGTTAATAAAATGCGGTTAAAAAAACATATATAGAGCTATTACTCAGCAGGATCTCATATATAATCATAGTAGCCACAAAAAGAACTTAGTTACAAGGGATTAAAACATAAAGATATATAAGATAAGCTACCTATAGTTAGAGAGGATT
Organism: Colletotrichum euphorbiae; assembly: GCA_037178605.1. Classification (NCBI taxonomy): domain Eukaryota; kingdom Fungi; phylum Ascomycota; class Sordariomycetes; order Glomerellales; family Glomerellaceae; genus Colletotrichum; species Colletotrichum euphorbiae. The sequence continues at coordinate 3,682 of JAXCEF010000192.1, forward strand.
TCCTTAGTAGGAGATAGATATACTTAGTTACCTATCTATAGTAAATATAACTACCTACCTCTTAACCCTTAGTATGAGGCTTTAAACTATAACTTCTATACTCTTATTTAGTAGGTAGTTAGAGAAGAGAAAGTAAAGGAAGCTATTTAGTCTTATTTAAGAAGCAGTAAGCTTACGACGAGGGGTATAGCTAGCTTAATCTAGTAGGATTTAAACTATCTAATTTATAAGTAACATATTTGAAACCTCTAGAAGGCGCTATAGCGGAATAAGTATAACCCGCTATTATTAATATAAATCTTCTTGTGGAACTTAAGGCTAATAATAATATATAATATGCTGAGGTCTACTATAATACTAAGATAAGTAAAATTAATGCAATCTTCTAGATATACTTATGGTGCCTTGAAATATAGTAGTAAAACCAAGAGCTCTAGATAATAAATAATACCTATAAAGTAAGTTGGTTTAGATGGAATAAATAGTAAAAAATAATTACTTATTAGTATTAGGTTAGCTAGTTCAATATATTATTATTCTAAGTTACTAGAATAATATCTCCATATATAATATTCAATGTGGCTCTTTATTTGGTATTATGCGAAGATATGATTATATTTCAATAGGTATTGAGGCAACTAGAGGCTGCTATAACTATGGAAAAAGTCCCCCTACTAAAAGCTATTCTAATAGACTTTAATAAGGCGCTTGAAAGGCAGTAAGAATAGTATTTAATATAATCTTATAGCAGATTTATTTATAGTATGTACAAAAAGATAGTATAAATATTAAGTAAAAGTGGGATGAGGTATTAGAGGAGGGATCTCTATTAATAGCGCAGCAGAAGGTATAAACTTAGTCTGACTGGGAAAACCCCGGAGCGAAGGGATCTAGAGCCTCTAATTCGCCTAAAGACTTTAAAGTAGGTTTAGAAAATTCTTCTAGATCTAACCTTTTGCTTAATATTACGCCTAACTATACTAATATGGCTAATAGCTATATTACCGCCTAATTTATCCCCCGTGAGGCTCTACTTATTAATAATAACCTGAAATAACGCCTTAGACTCCCCTCTACTTACTATTTTATTTACTCCTTTGTAAGAGACTGGTATCGGCGACCGGCCCATATAAGCATATGTGTGGTGCATTCCGGCACGAAGTGCGCGGAATGGCGGATCTTTTGCGCATGTGGCGTAATTGGTCATTGCATCGCTGCAGCACACCACCTGAGCGTTACATCCTTCCTCTCCTAATAACTTTAAGAACTCTACTAATAGATTTTTAATTACATAGAAGTCCTACTGCTATACGCTTATTGAGGCTAAGTTTTATAAGTAATAGGCTAAATTAAAGAAGGTATTTATAGCTAGGCAGTTATAACTTATATAATATCTTATTAATATTTACTTACCTTTTTACTAATAGTTTACTAAATATATAGTTAAAACCCTCTATAACTATAGTATTAAAGTTATATTATATACTAAGTTAGCCTATATAGAGCTAAAGAGATACTTTTATAACTAACTCTCTAACCTTACTAGTCTTTATAAAGCTATTATTAATATAGTATTAGGGAAAAAGCAGCAGTTTATTAATAGTATCAGTACTTAAAAGTAGTATTTTAAGGCCTGCTATTATAATACTAAACTAATATCAATATTACCCTTCTATATCTTATTTAAGGCAATTAATATAATATAGAATTAATACTACGCTACTAAGGAAGGTTTATAATAACCTAACCCGTAAAGAGCAATTTAACTACTATACTAGTGAATTTACTAAGTAGTAGGAACTACTTTATTACTATAATATCCTCAACTACCTTAAATCCTATAATCCCGCGCGATATTTATAATAAGATAATATTAATAATTATTAGTAGCTTAATAATACTCTAGTTTGTTTATCCCTACTACTCTAGTTATAATATAATACTTATATAATATTTTATAGCTAGAGATTTTTACTTTATATAAAGTAATATAAGAGCTTAATCCTAATGTTATTTTAAATTAATATAACTATTACTAATCAGCGCCTCTCACTATTAATAATAATAATATATTATTTCCTATACCTTCCTAGCCCTTTAATAATAGCAATATCCTCACTACCTCAAGGGATATATTAATATGTTATAAGCTCTCTGCGTGGGAGGCTGCAGATACCTCTATACCCGCGCTACTAGTAGCATCTAAACCTGCCTAGAAAAAACAAAAGACTGCCGCTAAGAAGGCTAATAAGGCCCTCGCTACCTAACTTAAGTAGTTAATTAAGGCCTCTATTACCGCCTCTATTTAATAATAACTTAGCTAAGTTACTACTAACCTCGCCGCAAGTATGCTAGCACTATAGGTCCACTAATACCCTTCTACCGTATTACTATCCTAGCTTTAGCCTCAGCAAAACTACACCTAGAAGATACTTTAGTAGCAACCTCCACTAGTTACGCAAGCCGCGTAGTATATAGAGCCCTCATACCCATCAAATTAATAGCAATACTACTAGCAGTCTAACTAATAATAGTACCCGAGGCCTCAGCTACCTCTACCGGGCGGGATTAGTAGGCAACAATAGTATGGGGGCCAATAGGCTCAGTTTCGCAGATAAACAAAAACAATAAACAACGCGTTGCATTATTCTTATTGCACAATGATCGATTTGGTGTGGCCCACACCTAAAAACGCACTTGTGGCGAAGGTGGGCCGAAACTAACTCGAATAGGCTTAAATGGGTGCCAAATACCGAACAAGGGGGACCCGAATACCGCTACTCTTCTTGACCCGCCCTCGTATGCCGCCATCGAAGTGCTGACCTTCTTAGGTTAGGCGAAAGACGTCGTTATCCCGGCAAAGAGATAAAGTATGTTTGTTTGCATGGGACGCTCCCCCGCAAACATTGAGTTCGACTTCCATTCTTGGAGTCCCGGACCGCTTCGAAGTTTGTCATAAATTGGCTCAGCCTTGACTTAACCTTATCGGTCAAGGATAATGACAGAGGTGGGTTTGTTCGGATGATTTAATAAAAGCTGCTCCAACTTGATGTTTGACTTTGGGCGTCCGACCCTTTCAGATGGATGCCGGTACTCTGACGCCCTCCTTCTACGGCCTAAGTGGTTGATCACTAGGCCAGAAGTGCGGTTTTCGCTGTTCTTTTTATCCCGGCCATCACGTCCAACATTTTCGCCAAGCCATCAACCCGGTGTCATCTGAACCGCTTGCCAATTCATCAATCGAGTTACCCCATTGAGAATAAGGTTGTCCACTGACGATCTGTAATTGCTCGGGCATGGCTTGAGACGTGGTGTCGCCGATGTTGGTCGAGCCAGATGTGTGGTTGGGCCCGCAACTACACAGACACGGTGTCTGCACCAGAAATCTGGTCAACTTCCAGTGTTAACTGTACAGATCACGAGAGTGCGGCGTCTCATGGGAACCCAAATTTCAGACAAAGGCCAGAAACTTACTGAAACCAAATGGACTACTTGCTATGTAAAGATTGCCAGGATAAACCACCTCTGCCTGTTCGCTCTGAAGATGGGCAAGTATCCCTTAAGACAACTGTAATCAAGATTCAAAAGCCTGAATAAGAAAAGAACATTACGCCAAGCTCCCAACTGAGTCTTGACGCCCGATGCCGCACCCATCAATCACTCCTCTATTCAAAGAACCTAGGTCAATCGCACTTAATGTGGTCCAAAGCCATCCCTTCATACTCCTTCCGCTCGTTTAAAAATATTCTTGGGTTGTGATGTTTGTCAAACTTTCTTCCCTTGTTTCTCGTCATCGCCAACAGTCATCTTGTATCTCTTTATCTGCTTCCCGAGGCTGAAGTTGGGATCGTGGCCCAAATCCTGTAGCATGTCGAGAACGGAGGTTCGGAAAGCCATCTCCTGGTAGTCCTTCGGCATAGCCGCCATCGCCTTGAAGAACTTGTTGCGCTGCTCAACCTTTTGTTTCGGAGTGATCTTCAGCTCCTCTTTGCGTTGCTCATTGTCTTCCTTGATCTTCATCGCTTCGACCATCCAAGAATCCATCGGCTCGTCATCATCTGCGGCTTCTTCGTTCATCGCGGTCTCCCCCTCGCTTTCAGGATCGATATCAACATCTGATTTCGCTTTCTTACTCTTGACGATGTCGAAGAAGCTGTTATGTCTCTCACCGTCGGTGATAGACGTCTGTGTGGCCGGGCCATGGTTGGCGGCGGTCTTGTCACCAGCGTTCTTCCATTGGCGAGGTTGCCGCTTCTCCACGGTCGGACTGATGTAGTTGCCGGTGCTCGGCCGCCGTCTTTTGACCAAAGGTGCCTCATTGATCTTAGATTCGATGTCACTCAATAGCTCAATCTCAATCCTGTCGTCGTCGTCATTCTTGCGCTTCTTACTCTTGACAGCAAGGGCATACTGTGCTTGAGAGTTGCCGTGGCTGATAGGTTGAGCCAAGGTGTTGACGATCGCAGGCTTGAAGTAGGAGATTTCTTTGCGATCTCTGGTTTTTTCGTAGTTGCTCATGATGGACGCTTTGGACTCGTCGTCGGCGATGGCGTTGATGACATCAGAGAAGGCCCAGATAGTGTCGCTATTGTCGCCATTGGACCAAACACTCGGGAGGCCGTTCTCATTGCGGAAGAGGATGGCCCACAAGGCCACTTCAGGGTAAGGCTGCTTCTTGCCGCGAGCGAATTTCGTGAGATTTTTATACTGCGCAGACCAAGAGACGGTAAGATTGTTGACAGTGACCGGCTGCTCCAGGTCTTGCATGATTTTCTCTCGTAGCTCGGAATGCCAAATTTCGCCGGTCTCATCTCGCTTCATGATACGCAAGGCATAGTTGATCCAACTTTGCTGCAGCTTCGGACGACCGGTATTCTCATCCCTATCATTGAATCGCTCAACCTCATAGGTCGAAGGCGACATCTTCTTACGGATGGAAGGTGACAATGATTGGGACGAAGAATCCTGCTTGGAAATCAGCTGTATGGTCTGGTCCTCGAACGGCGGGGAACTCTGCGAGGCACTAGATCGAAGACTTTGGTCGGCACCCGGTTGGGACATAAAGTCAGCGTGATGTGTAATAGTCCTGTTGAAAATTGGGGATCTGGTCTCCCCGCCGAGCTTTTCGAGAGGGGTCACCTGGTGTTGATGGATGTTGTCTGCAGATGGTTCCTTCTCTCCTTGGCGGGAAGCCGCAACCATTGCGGGAGGCTGCGCTGATGTCTGTTGGACCGCTTGTTGCTCGAGAAAGGCGTCGAGAGATTGCTCCAGGTCCTTTGTAACGTCGTTAGTCCACTCGAAATCTTGCAGGCGGAAAATAGCGGCGTCAGTCGGAGAAAAGCCCTCGTCGTCAGAGAGCAGGTCCAAGGGGTCAGGACAAGAGGCGCCGTTTGAAAACGGACGATCGTCAAGAGTGACCGCTGCAGTTGCAGTCGGAACCGTTTTCATCGTAGTGCTTGCTTGCGTTCCGGTGGAAAATATGTGGCGGTGAAACTGGTGCGGTGAGATGGACCGCGCAATGTGAGTTCACGTGTTGTGTGCAGCGGTTATGTGGAGTTGCGAGTCGCGACGATGAAGGGGGGAATGCTTCCGCAACGCTTTTACTTGAGGAATAAGGTGAAAGCCAAAGGTGAGGTTATTAGCCAGAGAGGTCGGGGAGCTCATAGTTGAAATACACGAAAAGAAAGGATCGAGGTGGGAATGAGGCAAGTACAAGAGCACACTGCTCCTTCCAAAAATCTAGGCAGCACTAGCTATACCACTATATATCAACTGGTATAGTAGGATCGGTATTAACAGGCTTACTGTCTAAGGCACTATTGGTATTTGAAGACCACTGTCAACCAGATCAAACCATAGGCCCTGAAGTTACTCGTTCCTGGCAGCCCATGCAAAATCAACAAACTTCTCAAATTCCTTCAGATTTGAGGGTGGGCCGCAAACAAGACTAAACCACTTATGATCGGTTTGGCAGTCTCTCGTGTTTCCAGCATTGCCACCAACAGCGGCAGGCCGACGGGAAGATCCCTCATTTCCTCTGCGGCCATAGACACGAAACTCGTCAAGTCGGCACAGATCATATTTGCATACCACCTTGCAGCTTCATCTTCAACGCCGAGTGGGTAGCGCAGTTTGTGAATGAGAAGCAAAGCTGTGATTTGATATACGCATTACGCGCGCTTGGGTAAACATCGCAGCGACCTCAACTGTCGTAAAGTCTTTAAATAGCGTTGATGGAGCGGCGGGCTCCCAGGACCGTAGTTTCGTTTCTATCGAAACAAACTCGTCATCTTCTTCCCTGGGTACGCTTTCGGCACGCCGTTTGTTCTAGAGCTTCGCTTTGTCTTCTCGCTGATCTCGCACAGTTCGTGCAATAAGTCACGTAAAGATCAGCACAGCCCCACAGACCGGTCCACAATGAGCCGATCGGTTTGGTGGACTCGAATCACTGGTCTCACTCGTCGTACAAGAGACTCGGCTGTGTCGAACATGATTGGCGTGATCGAGATTGGGTCGAAGATGGGCTGGGCCAAAACATCGCCATACGAACGCGCTGCCGATATGGTTAATTGTCCAGGCAGACGTGCATGTTGTAAAGAGATGGTATACGATGAGAACATGACCCAGCATCAAAATTGCTGCATTGTCAATAGGCCTAGAGGTGCTGCTACAGTGCACTAGACATTGAAGGCAGTCCATCCCGATGGACAAGTCGATCTTCTCGGGAGGTCTGACTCGGTGGCCCACATCGACCCAGACAGCCATTACGGCTTGATAAGCTTTCAAGAGACTGCCATCAGAGCAGGGCGAAATGGTTTGTATCGATAGTCTGAGTTGGTCAGAGAAGCTGGGACCAATCATGAAGTCTCAATGAAAGTTGTAGAATACTTGACGGTCTGTGAGTGCGTTGGCGAGTCCTAACAGTTAATGCGGAATGATCCGGAGCGGAGCTTGCGGAGCACAGAAGGAGCGGAGCGAAGTCTTGTAACAATAAATCACTACATATGGATTTAAAAATATATATACTCTCTTCTCCTATTAATTTATTAATTACTAATATTCGACTGCTCTTTGCGCATGAGTTAGATACTCTACTCTTTATAGACTAGCTAGATTAGTTAGGAGGCCGCCCTTCGCGAGCACCTAGGTTCGCTACGCTCCGGGAGTTTCGCTAAAGACCTAATACCTATCCCACTTACCTTCAGCGTCCTACGTCTTGTGTAGCTCCTTATCATCAGTCGATAATCTCTGGCTACTCGACGCATCCTACTGTGGTGGAGAATGCTGGTGCGGGTCTTTCGCGGGGGATGCATCAAAAGCTTCTTGACCACGGGCGGACGACCCATGGTCCCATAGGACGTTCCCGTCTAGTGAATGAGCAGACTTGATTTTGAGCTGTACAGAGGCTGCAAGTCGGTACGCGGACGTCAAAGTAACATCTTTCTTTCTTGCCGTAACAGAAATTGCAAGCGGTTCGCGGCATGAGGGGTTCCCCCCCCCCCCCCTTTTCGGAAGATGCTTGACAGTTCTGGTGAAAACCGGTCGCTAAGTAGAACACTGTGCCGCAGAACGCGGGGTCATTGAACTCGTGGCGAAGGCTTCAAGTACCACGGCTAAGCCTAAGCGGCTGCGACTCGTGCGGCTTGCAACGAACGAATGTGTGTTCAGCGTACGTAGTACATGCGAACCCCGCTTGAAGTTGGTTGGCTGACGCGTGTCGAGTTTGTGATGTAATTCTTGGAGAGCTGGCGGGTGCTGCGTGCAAGATGACGCTTGGACAGATTTCTCCCCCAAGACGAAACATGTTTAACGTTGTTAGCCGAGGCGAGGCGATGAAGCCTCGGTCATTCTACGGACCCCCATTACGGCGCACGCGGTGTTCCCATAATTTCCCGTACTTTGGAAGATGGACGGAACACCGGGAATTGTGTCTCCTAAGATACATATGGAAATGATTTGACAGAGGAACGGCGTCTTTCTTCCGAACTCCAGTCTAACATTGGGTATACTGGGTCGCATCTGCAATCCGTTCAGATGCGCGTGACTGCCTGCTGAAGTCATGGGCTGCAGCAGGGTCGGATTCGAGGGCGCGATCAGAAGAAGGTCTCGTTCCATTCAGACTCCAGATGATTAAACTTTCGTGTTTGTTTGCCGGACGAAATCGTCACATCTCCAGCTTGCATTTGTGGACCACAATGAAACCCGAGGCAGAACTCCGCTGTATCACAATTTCAATTCCATACATATAGTTCGGATTTCCACGATTCCATCTCTTCAAGAATTGAAAGAGCTCACCATTGGAACCGAACTGCTACACCTTTCACCAAAAGGTCTTCTATAATCATTGAGTGCGCCGATGTCAGCAAATTGCATCTCCTGAACGCCGAACCGTCTCAACATGAACTACCCCGCTAAACCGACCTGCTCCAATGAAAGAGATGTCTTTGACGTCATCATCGTCGGGGCCGGAATCTCTGGTATCAACACAGCGTACTATCTCCAAGCTCATGGCCCTTCCGGTGCTTCATACGTTATTCTGGAAGGGCGAGGTCAGATTGGCGGAACATGGGATCTTTTTCGATACCCAGGCATTCGATCAGATTCAGACATCTTCACCTTCGGCTTTTCTTGGAATCCGTGGAAGGGCGATAACCCGCTAGCGAGCGGTCCAGCCATCATGTCCTATCTTCATGAATCGATGTCCATGCACGGCATTGATCAAAAAATCAAATTTCACCACCAAGTCCGTTCCGCAGACTGGTCAAGCGCAGAGTCTCTGTGGACACTTCAGACGTCTGTGGACGGAGAGAAGGCGAAGGCTTTCAAAGCTCGTTTCATCGTTTTGGGTACAGGCTACTACAACTACGATCAGCCCCTTGCTGCTGAGATTCCGGGAATACACAACTTCGCGGGTAAAGTTGTCCACCCTCAATACTGGCCTAGCGATTTGGACTACCGGAACAAGCATGTAGTCATTATCGGAAGTGGCGCTACGGCAGTAACCCTTCTGCCCAACATCGCCACAGATGCCAGGCAAACCACCATGCTCCAAAGAAGCCCGACTTACATCCTGGGGCTGCCCATGAAGAAAATCTTTCTCAGTCGGCTGATATTGTCTATTCTTCCCAAAAGCATATCAAGCCGCATATTCCGACTTCAGTTCATACTGCTAGGGTATGGTCTCTACTACTACTGCCAGATGTTTCCGAAATCGGCCCGCCGACTTCTTCTGGGCCGGGCTGCGAAAGAGTTGCCTCCATCTATCCCTGTCGACCCCAGCTTCAGTCCACGATACAACCCTTGGGACCAGCGCCTTTGTGTATGTCCCGACGCCGACTTCTTTGCGGCTTTGCGAGCTGGCAAAGCCGATGTTGTCACAGATGTCATTGACACCGTAACCGAACGAGAAATTTTGCTCAAGTCAACAAAGACTCTTCGACCGGACATTATCGTTACGGCAACAGGACTCGAGATTCGATTTGCGGGGGGCATTTCGTTGTCTGTTGACGGCAAATACGTGGACCCAAACCAGAAGTTCTCTTTCAAGGGCTGCATGGTCCAGGATATTCCCAACTTGGCCTACGTATTTGGGTACGCCAACGCCTCCTGGACCTTGGGCGCTGAAGCAACCAGTTCCTATTTGGTTCGTCTCTGGCGGGCTATGAGGGCCAACGGCATTCACTCGGTTACCCCACATCTCGACAACCCTGGAGCTATGAAACCGAAGCCGTTCATGAACCTCACGTCAACCTACGTCAAGAATGCGACCAAGGTGTTCCCAAAGACTGGAGAAGGCATTTGGGGGCCGAGAAAGTTTTATCTACTAGATTTGTGGAGAGCTATGTTTGGTAATATTTTCGTCGGGTTGAAGGTTGCCTGAATTTACTGGCCGGGGTAAATACAACTACGGAATTGAAAAGAGGGCAGCATCAACTGCGATGATGTCATTTTCAATGGCCCTAGTTGTTAAGGACTTTCTGGAAAATAATAGTACATCCTGTGGATAAGTGTTTCCCATTAGTTTAGGGACTTGCAGCTAAGTTTGATCGCTTTTGCCGACTGCCAGGCACTCAGCCTTTAACAACTTCGAAAGACTCTGGCAAATTGATAACCCTCAATATTCAAAGTCTGTGGCTAACCTGACACGTACAAGCAATGATTCCCTAAGTTTTCATGCCATGGTAGTATTTCTATCAACTAAAGCCTCTGTCGCCAAGTTGAGGACAAACTTATTTACAACTGCAAAATCCCGGAAAGTCTAGACATTGTCATGCTAGTGTGTAACTCGAAGACTCGCCTCGCACGGCTTCGCGGGAACTAGAGGAGTTAGATCCAATGGCACGAAGTTGACAAGATCCATTATCAACGGTTTCCCGAGGTAAATTCGTTTTTTGATTGCCAGCGGATATCAATAACCAACTGTGCGGGGTTGGCATCTCCATAGAGCTGACGCGACAGTATCACAACAACCGACGTTGTCTGTTCTGACTCGTCGAAAACCCCGCACAACTCACATGTTGGATTACCGACAGTCACAGATCGGATGATATGACGACACCGATGGCGGATCTCTGCGTATACCCACGTTGACATACCTATACCTTAGGTAGGTAAAGCCATACATCTATTCCCTAACGATGGGAATCTTCTGCAAGCGTTGTGTGCATTCAGTGTCTTTTGTATGAAAAGTGCAATCTGAACTCATTGACCAAGACATAATGGACTTCCCTTTGAAATACCCTGAGCACCGCGAGTTACTCGGCGGGGATCTCCTCGCCCAATGTCTGGCTCACTTAGGTGCTACTGTGGCCTTTGGTATTCATGGTACGTAGACCTCGCCATCGAGGGCCTTCGTCGTATCAATTGACGAATCTCAGGGGGTCACCTCGACAGCTTTCTCGTTGCTGCAGTTGAAGCCAACATCAGACTCGTGGATGTTCGGCACGAGACTGTTGCGGTCCAAGCTGCGGAAGGCTGGGCCAAAGTCAAGGGAAACAGGGCTCCAGGAGTATGCTTTGTGACGGCCAACTCAGGGTTCTGCAATGGGCTGCCTGGCCTCGCCACTGCTTTCGCTGATCGGTCCCCCGTGTTCTGCATCACCAGCTCGCCACCCTTGCGAGATGCTGAGACCAATTCCCTCCAAGGCTTCCACGATCAGGTAGTCCTGGCGAAACCAGTCACTAAATTCGCACATCGACTTACGACTGTGAGCGAAATTCCCAGAATTGTCAGTTTGGCATGGAGGGCGACGACCGCGGGTGCTCCTGGACCGGTGCTCGTGGACTTCCCAATTGACATCCTCTTCATGCCCGTTGACCACAGCAGCACGTCGTGGGGTTCGATAATGTCCCCGCCCGTTGCTTTACCAGCCCCCAGTGACGCGGCCGTTACGGAAACCTTGGAATTATGGAAATGTGCTCAACGACCGGTGATTATCGTGTCGACTGGTTCTTCGGGAGCTGTTAAGGAGGTTCTCAGACTTGCTGAATCAACCAACTCCCCGATTTTCCATTCCCCTAAATTCTCAACGGCCATTTCACATTCCCACCCCCTTTTTGGTGGATCAGCCACACAGCTACCTGTGCTGCGTCTTGTTGGAAATCAACCGCCCGACTTCGTCCTTTTGCTGGGAGTGAGGTCGGGCTTTTTAATGGGGGGCCGGAGCGGGGCGATCATTCCGAACGATAACAAGTCAAAGGTTGTTCAGGTTGACCTCGACGGAAGTGAAATTGGGCGATCGACCAACGTCAATGTAAGCCAGAACGCGCAGTGAATTGTTATTTTGCAGACCAACTGAAAGGCTCAATAGGTCGGAATCGTCGGCGACGTTGGGCTCACAGCTGCCGCTATGGCCCTTGCCGTGGAGAAATCTCCATTCAAGGCGTCAAGTTCTTGGGTAAAGCAGGCATTGGACTTGAAGCACACAGACGCAGCCTCAGCCGAAAACAAGAACGAGCCAGTCATCGTCCCGGACAACAAAAGGTTACATCCATATCACGGCATGAGCGCACTGTTTGAGTCACTCCCAGCTGGCAGCATAGTTTCCATTGATGGCGGGGAAGCCGGTGGTTGGGCAATGCAATGCTTAAACGAGGCTGAAGATGCTCTATCCATGGTTTCAACCGGGTATCTGGGGTTTCTCGGCAACGGTTTCGGGTATTCACTTGGTAAGCTATCTGCTTTCTTCCTTGCGCGAACAAACAAGGCCAAAGCACTGACTTCTGCTGCAACAGGTGCAGCATTGGCCGATCCAGAGCGGCTAGTGGTGAACGTTCAGGGAGATGGCAGTGCTGGCTTTCACATCGGCGAGCTTGACACTTTCGCGAAATTCAACTTGAAGATCTTGACGGTGGTTGTGAACAACGCTGTCTGGGGCATGTCTCAAGCTGGTCAGGACATGATCTTTGGCGAGAAGACCCCACAGCGCCCTTGTGTTGCAATGAACCCAAAGGTCAAGTTCGATGTTGTTGCACAGGGATTTGGCTGCCAGTCGGCCGTTATAGATGCCCAAGAGAATGACGTCGACGGGACCAAAACACTTGAATTATTGGTTAGCACGGTCAGGGACCTTGTCGCGTCTGCAGGGCCAGCGTTACTAGATCTTCGGGTCTCAGATAAACCATATCATGGCACTACGAAGGTCATGGTAAGTTTCCTACTCTTCATACTCGTGAAGCACGGCTAAGATGGTGTGCAGGTTGGTAAAAGTGATGACCCCAGTGTCATCGTTGTACCCTACTATGATAACCTGCCCAGGCCATATTACCAGAGTCCGGGGAACAAAAAGTGAATGAGACGGTCATATCTATCACGGGCCTCGTTGGAGGGCATTGGGATCAACACAGTGAGGTGTAGCAGATCTTCTATTACGAAGAAAACTTCTCCAGGCTAGCCATGAGTACGATACGTCGACGCAAATCAAACACAGGATCGAGCGTACCTCGGGAATCTGCAGTTACCAAGATAGTGAAAGGACTCAAGCCTAAAACTAAAACGCACAGATACAGCAAATCCACTGACCTCACGGACGGCAAGTAGCCACCTATTCTAGAATCTTGGGGTCGAAGGCTTTTGAAACCCAGACCGCAGAAGAGATGCCTATTTCAGACATCCCGACGCGGGGTAATGACCCGGTATTGGACATGACTGTTGATTACCTAGTACTATGAGCCCCAACACGCTGCTGCTTAGATCAACGTCAGATCAGCAGCCCCTACGGAGCGAACCTAAGCCCGAAAGAACCAATTCAGGTCCGAAATTCAACCAGCGACGGCTAACTGACTGTTTTACGCAAAGGCTTGCATTATAACCGTATTGCATCGGTATCGGACCAACAGCTGAATCTGAGATTCGATCATTTCTGAGATTCGGCGATGAACCACTACCCTCGCGGAGCAGCCGCTGCGGCGGGCGAAAGGTAGGTTGCCAGTGCTGGATCCAAAGCGACTTGTGTAACAGCTTTCTAAGTTGTACATGTACTTCACGCACGAATAAACGCTCGCGAACCGCCAAGGAGCGCGCTTCCATCGTGAGAGCAATGGCCCCTAGCTTGGAAGAACACGTTCTTAAACCTCTGCGGCTCCTAGAAAATACTCATTGTCTGCAGGTATGCGTTGGGAGAATCGCTGGGCCGACAGTTGAGCGGGCAGAAACTTTGATCTAATTACCTCTATATACTACATATCAGCAGAAGCGGCGGCTGAGTCTGTACCATTGTTCCAATTTTTTCTTTTCTTTTCGGTGTGAGGCGCACATTGCTCAATCAAGAGAACCAACGGGCCAAGCAGGCCCTTCGCCACCGATTGTCTCGTGTTACGTTCCTCGTTAGTCAGACGCGAGGCCGATCCTGTCACGTCATACGCGGGCGCTAATACCCAAGTTCCTCTATGAAACGGCAGTGCTTGACGGAAAACAGCCGCCCTGGTGCAATGTAACCTCGCAATGCCTGCGGGACCCAGCGCTCAGACCTGTACTCTATCTAGACAGCCGGGTACCGCCAAGGTCCACAAGGCGGCACATGGCCTGATGAGCTGGCAGTGCCAGCGACATCGGTTATGCAAACCTGCACGCTCATGAAGCTGCAGTTGTGTTCAGCTGGCCACGTCTGAAAAGTTCCGCACGTCCAAAACGCCCGCTGCCTGTATCTCTATAACTAGTAAGGTACTGTCGGACTTTTCGCGTCAATTGGGTGAAAATCGGTGTGTGTATTTCGTAAGTTCTGAGGTACAAAGGTCTCCACCAAAATCTCTGCTAGATATAGGTACCCACAATCCAGCTATCAGTCGGGACGGATTTTGGGTTAAATCGGCATACGCCCAGTTCGACACGCCCCCTCAGGTTAGTGCCCAAAGGGTCCAAACTGGATAAACTGGTTAAAATGGCCCAAATGGCCCAAATAGCTAAAATAGCCACTTTTATAAATCTCAAATCCCCTACTCATAGGCCCTTTTGCATATAGCCCATTTGAGGGTATATCTATCGCTTTAAATCGCTCCCGTTATGCTCATTAAAACCTCCCAGTGGGTAGGAAAGAGTGACGCCATTTACAGAGCCATTTTAGCCTATTCAGCCTCTAATTCAGTACGCCTATTATCTACAAGAAGGTTGCTTTTATCCGCGAGATTAAGTTAGCTAATAAAGATGGCGAAGGAGGCAGCTAGTAGGGCCTTCATTATCCCATCTGCTATTATTTCAGCTAATTAGGTATAAATAACCTCTATATAGTTATCCTAAATCTCTTATTATAGCTAATAGTTATGGATATTAACGTGGCGTAACTTGGTTTATAGTTAGATAATCTCTTGGGTTACTAGCTATATTATTTAGGTATTATTATATTAGATAACTACTTTGAGGCTATTGTGAGGCTAATCGACTGCAACTATATAGGAAGGCTCTCCTCTAGGAGGGAGGCTTACCTATAAGGCGGTTATTAGCCGACTTATAAATAGTCCTTCCTTCGCAGCCTATAATAGGGCTAAAAGCTCTGCTTCTGTAGTGGAAGTTGTGACTATCTATTATTTATTAGCCCTCCACGCAATTATCCCTCTAAATAGCTTTATCGCGAAGGCTTGAGAGCTCTTTTGATCTATCGAATTATTAGCGAAACTAGCGTCTAAAGCCACCTCTAACCTATCAGTATCCTTCACTCTATACTTAAGGTAGAGCCCTTTTATCTTCAGTAGGTATTATATAGCCTAATTAGCAGCTTAGTAGTGTTTTAGGCTGGGGTTTTAGTTAAATCTCACAAGACGACTAACTACAAAAGCGATATCGGGTCTAGTCATAACAGCAGCATATAGCAGCAATCCGACCTTTTGTTGATATAGCTAAATCTCTTGAGGCGTCGCTTGCCCTTCATATAGTAACAGCTCTTTAGCAGCTATTGGGGTATTATATTATGAGTTAGTATTAATATGGTTATTTAGCAGTTTCATTAACTTATTAATAAATACTAACTGCAATAGCTATAGCCTCTTATTCAGACGATCTCATAGGACTTCAATCCCCAGGAACTAATATAGGTCTTAACTACCCTCGAGATAGTATTGTTTCTATAGTTATCTAATTAGTGAGGTAGTATAACTACGATCTTTGGGGGGATATGTTATAATACAGTTATTGACGTAGAAGAAGAATAAGACCTTGCTATAGTGCTAACAGCAGTTTTCACTAGGTATCTGCTCAAAATTAAGGGCATTTAGACCCTTTTTGAGGTATTGCTACTATAAGAGAGGGGATCTGCAAAGCCTATATAGGGCCTTTAGTAGCTTGAGCACTCTTCTAGGCTCTTAATACCCTGGCGGCATCTCTATATAGACCTCTTTATTAAGGTTAGCATATATAAAGGCATTGATAGCGTCGTATTAGATCAGATCTATATTAAATCAGTTAGCAATAGCAATAAGGGTTCTAAATAATATCCTAGCTAATATAGCAGTATAAGTATTGCGAAGGTTATAAGGCTATTAATCGCCTCTTACTATAAGTCTCGCCTTAACTTTCAGAAGCTTACTATACTTATTTAGCTTGTAGGTATATACCTAGTGGCATCTAAGGACCTTATAACCCTTTATAGTCTTTCGCAATACTATTAACTAAGATTAGGATATTCAGTAGCTCTAGAGATAACTCTCTTTAGCCTAAATAAACTTAGCCCCTATAGAGTAATTTTATAGTTTAACATGTGATGAGAGCAACTTTAGTAATAACTTCTAGTAGGTATTTTACTACTTTAGATTTATCCCTAAAGTTATTACTTCTAGGGCTAGGAATAGTAGCCTTATTATGATATCCCGGGCAGGCTTATAGCTGCTCGCTAAAGGATTAATAGGTTAATTAGACCACGCTAAAGACCTTTAATTATTATTGGTTTCATATATATGAGGCATACAATATATATCAGGTTCGCTTACATAGGGCAAGTAACAAATATTGGGTTCACTAGGTTTTACTCTTATATGAGATTTATTAGTGGTATAGCTTAAGAAGACCGCCTTATATAAAGTCCTTGTAGTAACTCTAACCTTTAAATAAAAGTCTAAACTTAAGTTAGTATTATTAGAAACTACTGAGATATACCCCCTTACGTTGAGGTTAGCGTGAATGCCTTCCTCAAGTGCTTAGAAGACTATTGATTTAGGGGACTGTGGGGGAGTTGGTAGTAGAGCAAATTTTACTTAAGAATAGCTATAAACTAGCTCTAGTGCTAATACTTTACTATTTATTTGGTTATCTTCGTCTTCTACATATTGTGGGTTGTTATTTAGGTCTGTAATAGCTTTAGAGTTGCTCTAAATAGCAGTTCTTAGGTTAAGGAGCGTAGTATAGTGATTTTAGATCTCCTCTAGGGTTATATCTTTGAAGTTATTATAGCGGTAATTCATTTAGCTATTAAAAATAGCCTCTTTATTGAAAAGAATATCTTGAGTAGTAATAACCTCTCCTTTCAGAGGGTTCTAAATCCTATAGCTATTTGAGGTAGTATAACTAATAAGGTAGCTAATCTAGGCTTTTGTAGCTAGTTGCTGGCGTTAATTTTGATGAAGTTGGGCGTTTGAAGTCATTATAAAAGACTTACTACTATATGCTTAAAGATAGGTTAGGTTAGGTACTGCAAAACCCTCTTTTAACGTCTTGTGAAGTATCTCATAAGGCGTCTTCTAGCCTTTTTGCTGTTTTTGTGGCGTCTGGTTATATAGGTAGGTAGCAGCTTTTATGATTTTGGGCTATAGCACTATAGGTAGCGAGGCTGAGAGTTGTAGGGAGCGGGATTTTTACTTAATAATAGTAGTGATTCTTTTGGCGCCTCTATTTTGGGCTTGCGTATTTAGAGCGGATGGCTCTATTTGAATACCCTTGCTTTTAAGCCTTACTATAACTCTTAGGTATTAAAATATCTTGTTATTAGCCTTAATAACCTGGACCTTAGTCTTATACTATATGTTAATTATTAATATAACTTTATCTACTACTTGGATGAGGGATTTACTTGTTTAGTTAGCTAGGTAGAAGTCCCAGGCGAAGCCTGAGGCTCTATCTACTATAATAGTTGCTAACATATACCCTATATATCCCTTATCATAGTTATAGAAGTTAATAGCGATCCTTTCGCTAGGTTTTAATAATATTACTAACTCTCTTGGGGCTCAGCGGACTTATCTTATTACCTTTGCTATAGCATAAGAGTCGCACTTAATAGTCTCGATAGGCTTATTATTATTATTAATATAAACACCTCTTGTGGCCTCAGGTAGCTGTTATAAGGGTTCTAGGCTGCAATAGCTAATATATTAATACTATAATAGTATTGAACCTCAAAGAGGTTTGCGAATAGTTAAAGAATCATACTTTTAGCGAAGAGGACGTTTATATATCTCATCTAGAGGGGTAGCTATTACTATAAACCCCATAGAGATACTACTCGCCCCCTTATATAGATAATACTTAAGTAGATACTATTAGTTAATATTGAATATCTCTGCTATATAGGTGTAATCTCTTTGTTGGAGGCAGTTTTGATTAGGGTCGCCAGGTCTTATATCCCACTATATACCCTTCTTTCAAAGTAGTTACATGGATATAAGGCTGGTAGTAAGATTTTCGCAATACGCTACCTTATTGAGGCGAAGGGTTGTTAGAAGCCCTCCAGGGCCTTGAAGGTGAAGGTCTACTAACCCCTAGCTATTAATAGCAGCCCTTGAGGTCCCAGTAATAATAAAGTTGTTGTGAGAGGCTAATCAAAGGTTAATAAATTATGAGAGGTTATTAAATATATATATTATTGCTTTAATAATAAGTAGGACTAAGGAAGAGAGGGAGTATTGAACTTTATTGATTGCTATAATAGTCCCCCTATATCTGCTATTATAGCTACTATATAGTTATTAACCTAATTAATAAGTTTTTGCCTTTTTGAATTCCTCTACTAAATTACTACTAGGCTAGATCCTCTTAATAATATAGTTAATAAGGTTTTTATTGAGGCTAAACTATTTAGGCTAGTCTTCTGGAAAGGCAACGTAGCAGCGCTAAAGTGTATATCCCTCATAGTAGCAGAGAGCATACTACCTATTGTTGCTGCAGTTGTTTTAGTGAGGCTTCTTATTATATAAGTCTTATTAGCTACTAGCCTTATACTTATGACCTCCTCCTTGATGTTAATGCTTATTAGTATTATCTTTAGTATTGTTATTATTAGCCTCTATTATTATAGGCCTAAATATACCCCTCCTAGGCTTGCTTCTAAAGGCTGTCTCTATAAGTTGCTAAATAGCTTTACGGGTAGCTAGGAGGATATCACTAGCCTCAAGCTTGTCTTTATTGGCCTTCACGCCTATGAGGGCTTGATAACCTCTAATCTAGGCAGCTAAAGGAGAGTTACTTAAGACCTGATAGTAGTTATTAAACTATAAGCTTGACTACTCTATTTGAGGGACTTTTGCTGCTTGGCCTTTGAAGATAGCTATATCCTATTGCTTAACCTAAAGGGTGATCTCTTTTTGTGTGGTAATAGTTTGATTTTTCCTATTTGAAAGAATATCTTCGTACTTACATACTACAGCCTTTTTCTAATTGATAACTGAGCTACTAACTTGGGCCTGGAGCTTTAATACCTAAGTAGCGATATCTTCTTTTGCTAAGTAGTAAGTCTTGAGGTATTAGCGATAGATAGTATTGGATATCTAGTTCTATATTGTGGTGACGTTTCTGATGTGCTTAGAGTAGACCTTCTTCTCCTCTACATATTGGGTTATTATGGTATTATAGAACTTCGTCTCCTTCTCTTTAAAGTTATGAATAGTATTCTCTTTGTTGGTAGGGGTTGAGTTAGTGTGAGTGCTTGGGTAGGCCCTAATAATAAGCCTTATATCTAGAAGGTCGGGTTTTATGATAGCGTTACTAAGCGATGGCTTATTGGTCTTACTTGGATCAATATAGTGCTATAATTTGACTCTAGAGGCGCGAGCCTCTAGCTAATTGATCTATAATATCTAATCCTTTGGACTATTTAGCTGGATCTTTGTGATGGCCTCATCGGCAGAGGGCTTAGACATATTGGGAGGTATTGTAGGTTAGGTCTGCGGATATATGGTTGAAAATAGTTTAGGTGCAATTTGACGCGTTGTCTGGTTGTGATAGCTTTAAAATTGGATAATAATACGTATGAGACTCTTGATTGTTGGACATTTCGCGTTAATTGGGTGAAAATTGGTGTGTGTATTTCGTAAGTTCTGAGGTACAAAGGTCTCTACCAAAATCTCTGCTAGATATAGGTACCCACAATCTAGCTATTGATTGGGATGGATTTCGGGTCAAATCGGCATACGCCCAGTTCGATAGGTACTGCCTCTACTTATTATATATAAGGGTAAGAGTATTTAGTAGTAGTAGTTCCCTCTAGATCTAATACTATATAAATCCTAGAAGTTTATAGTAATAGAAAATAGGTGAACTTCTAACTCTATAGCTATTAATTAGTTAATAGAGGTCTTTATCCCTTTAATTTAGCTAGGGGACCCCTTAGAGGTTAGATTATTAATCTTAGGTAGTTATAGAAGCTATAAAACTACTGCTTTTATATATATATATACTTTAGAAATAAGATATACTTGCTGTTCTTGGTAGTATATATATTATATATTCTTTAGCTACTTAATTAGTTAGTTTTTGGGCCTCTTAAGATAGTATATAAGAAGGAGCTTAAATTATTAGCTAAATAGGATGCTAGTATAGTTATAAGCAAGAGAAATTTCGTTATTTACTATAGTAAGGTATATAAGGTAGCCCTAATAAATAAGAATATTATTAGTAGCTAGAAATAGACTAGTTTGTGGCCTATTAGTATAGCTAGACCCCTTATAAGCCCTCTACTACTTGAGAATATATTAACCCCTACTAAACTAGCTAGTTAGGTCTATAAAGGGCTCTCTAATAGCAAAGCAAGCGAAAAATAGGTAGTAGATATATTAGTAGTCCCTTAGCTAATCCCTAAGAAGAGGAATAAGCTTTAGGATTAGTTCAGTCTATTTAGCAAGCTAGATAATAATAAGCATATACAGCGCCTGCTTTTTCAGAAGGTCCAGAAGGGCTTTAATAAGAAAGCATACTAATTAGTAGTAGCCTAGCGAAACAGGCACTATAGGCAGAAGTTAATACTAGTAGGGCTAGGAAACGCAAGAAGGTTAAAATAAGCCTAAATTTGAAGTTGTACCGGCATCCGTCGCGCTCGCCCACCATATCTCCCATTCGTTCCCGTGGCCGGTTCGTCCGCGTATATTAAGGCTATTCGGAGAGCTCAAATCGAGGCGGGCAAACTTGAAAATAGCATAGATAAATCCAGTGAGTCTGAAAACCCTAGTGATAGCAAAAGTTATATCGTTGTGGCATCATAATACATATAAATATTGGTTGAAGTTGATGTGTATGAATGTGAGGGTATCAAAAGTGGGTGGCCGAAATGTGGGGGTGGCCGAGAAGTAGGTGTGGGACGTTAAACCCAATGCGCTTTTCACATGAGACAGGTACTGCACAGTTGGCGAACTCGGACAGAGTTCTATATTGGCATCTGATGCCCCTGAATTCTCAAAATTCGAATACCGGTCATGTGAACTCTGGTCTCGTGGTAATCCCTTACTGTCTCAAGTCTGCGACGGAACGGCGGCAGAGAAGCCGTGGTCACATCAATCCAAGCTTTTGCGTCTCAACTAGGTAATATCATATCGACCTGTCTTCTTTATTTGGGAAGATACTGTCCATCATCTTTCCGCCACACCTCATGCCGTGCCTGCCTCGCCCCTTCACTTGGATTTATCTGAATCGTAGTACTCCGGGTACGTTTGCTTGTACCCGAGGATCCAGCGACCCCAGTAGGCAACGGCTATGAGCAGCATACGACTAACAATGCGACCAAGAGATTGCCAAGGAATCGGGAGAGCCAACGGTGTATCTGCGCTGTGCAAGAACACGAAGAGCTGGAAGATGCTTGGTTCTGTTCCGGCACTCTTGCAGTCATCCAAATACCCGAAGAAGTTTCGAAAGAATCGCTGTTCGTTCTCATACGACTCCGGCGTCAGGTGGATGTCTACCACCAGATCTTCTGTCTCCGTCGCGTTCTCAAATCGATGATAAGTTCCGGCCTTGACAGACGCTGTCGCCTGTCCATTGCGGTCGTTGGAGAGTGTGACGAAAGGCTTCGGGTCTGTTCCGCGAAAAAAGTTTCCTCTGCCTGACTGCACTCTGAAGAATTCATCTTGGTAAATGTGGTAGTGGAAAGGTGGCTGAATTATAGACACTCCATTGTCTCGGCTTGTTGGCGGTATGCGATGTGTCATGACGTAGTCTGACCCAGGGGCTGAGAATGCGACAGATGATCCCCCTTGTTCGTATACGATAGGATTGTTTGCCGCATTGTTTGTTCGCGGCGGGTGCGCCGCCCTCAGAAATGACAACATGACGAGCGAAGTGTGGCTGCTTGAAGAATTCGAAGGGTTCGAGAAAAAATATGACAATGGAAGACTCCGACAGCCTATAGGAGAAACCAGACCATGTATTATTTTATCCCCAGGGTGCACGGCAGACGTCTATTTTTCATTGGCTAGAGTCGCCGGCGGCCGGCCCCGGGAAACTCTGTTCTGGCGGGAAAATAACTCGGGAGTGCGGAATGGCGGAATTACGGGAGTTGAAAATGAAACAGCACATGGTCCATCTAGCTTCATTAATGATTGAATATTTTCCATAACAGTTCATTGGAATCGAATATACAAGAAAACCCGTGCAGCCCTCAGAAAACCCAGCGGCTATCATAAAAACCCTAGAGGTGCAGTACAAACGGAATATTTGGGATTGACAAGTATGTCACTGTAAGTTTGAAAGGAATGGTCTGCGCATGGCAACTGGCTTCATCCATCAAATGGTGAACATGATGCCCTAATCAGCCTTAGGCTGTGTTCCATGGGTTGGGATAACCAGGGTCAGTGACGTTGACGCGCACAATTGGACTCAACCAACTGTCATAGTTGCTGGGGTCGTTGATGTCCCTTTCCCATCTCAAAGCCCGAACAAGAACACGATAGTCTGCGTTGGGGAGTTGGTACAATGTGCCGTTGGCCAATTCAACCTCAGCCCAAGTCCATTCTGTACCATACACGCTGAAACCACGGTATAGAATGGATGTCGTGTACTTCGGCTTGTCCCCGCCGTACATCGACCCAATCAGACCGTAACTCTTGACCCCAGCAAAGTTGTCAAGCGAGTCGAGGTCTAGGGGTGGGCGAATCGTGGTTGTGTTGATGAACCCAGACGAGTTCGAGGCGGCTTCAGGGACATACCCGAGGGTTGAAGGTGTGAAGTTGTATGCTGGGTTCGAAGCGAGATCGACTGGTACAGCATCCATACGCACGTATGCGGAGGGCTGGTCAATGAACATAGTAATGACCGCATTGTTGTCCGGAGCCTGAGTCTGGTTTTCTGGCACGCCTTTTGCCGGAAAATTGAAAACCATTCGGTCGTTGTTGCGGACGCCAGTGTCGCCGGCGGTGATGAATGGCAAAGCAGGAACACCAGCGGGAGGCTTCGGCTCAAGTTCCAAGTTCTTGACATCGCCCGTATAAATGTTCGAAAAATCACTGCGGGTATACGGAATGCCAAGATAGGGAAGCACGAAATCGGTTTCGCCCTCGGTCACAGTGATGAAACCACTGTATACGGGCAACAGGCTCGGGTCGATGGTGGGAGGTGTAACGGTAAACTCCACAGTCGCCTTGCCACCAGCTGGAATGGTGAACGAGTCTCCTGAGAAGGCAACTTCGGCGTAGATCGAATTGAAGTTGGGAGCCCAGTAGAACATGTCGTTGACGTCCAGGCCCTTGGCCTTGGGGAGAGCGTCAACCTCAGCCGCGCCCTTGTGTCCAACCAGATACGTCTTGGGCTCGGAAGACTGGTTTTCAATCGTGAAGTTTTGCTTTGCCGGAGTGGCTGTATCACGAAGGTTGAACTCCGTTGCAGAAAACACTGTTTCGGATGACACAGCTTTGAAAATGTTTACCAGGCCGGAGCCTTGCTGTGCTGCTGTAGTCAGGATTCCATTTCCTTCGTATTGCTCCAGCGGAGTAGCCGATGACTGCAAACGTCTCCCGATCTCCTTGGGGCTGAGACTGGGGTATTTTTGCTTGATCAGCGCGTAGCATCCAGCAATACTAGAATCAGTTAGTAACGTTCCAAGAAAGACCTTCAAGGGCGACATACTGAGGGGTAGCCATGGAGGTTCCAGAGATGATTGCGTAGCCCCATCCGTTGGAGGTAACCCAAGTGCTGAGGATCGTACCACCGGGTGCCGAAACCTGTGGCTTCAATGACATCTCCATAGTCGGTCCGAAGGTCGAGAACCAAGATATTGTGTTGCCAGTGGGCTGCTGGATCTGGTGAACGGCCTGATCTTCAAACGTCAAGGTGAAGTTCTTGCCCTGCTCCGCAATGCCAGCCAGGATCTTGTCTGACTCAGACTTCTTGAGTCTCACGACATCAATGTCCCCATTCTCGCCCGGAGAGTCGAGTTCCATGTCGCTGTTGTCTGGTAACCACTCCCAAATGTTCTTGAACCCTGACGAGTTGACGCGGACGTCGATATCTGAAAGACAGCCGCTACCTGCGCTGACCAACGCAATTACATGCTCCTTGTCTGGAAATGCTGAGATAGCATCCGTCCATGCCTCGTCAACGCAGTTTTGAGCATCATCATCTGCATAAAACACGTTGTAAGTGGCCGAAGAGTTGATGGGAATGACGCGTGCGTATTCAATCGTGGAGCCATCAGAGCCCGCAGCGTTGTAGACGGTGGTGAAGACGACATCGCTGACAGAGCCGACGGAGATGACGCTCGCATCCTGAGCGGGAGCTGAGGAGAGGTAAATGCCCTGGTCGCCCTCGTTGCCGGCCGCGACGACAATGCCGATACCCTGTGATTGAATCTTGGCAAGAATGGGGGTGTAAGGCGAACCAGACTCCCAGACGGCCGTGTCGCCGATGGACATGCTAATGAGATCGACGCCATCGCTCGCTGCTTTCTCAAAACCCTGCATGAGGGTGTCATCCGCCACGCCACCATTACAGCCAAGAACGCGGTAAGCATACAAGCTGGCGTCGGGTGCGACTCCAACAATGCCAAAGCCGATGCCGTCTGGGTCTCTTCCAGCAATGATTCCTGCAGTCGTTAGTCAAGTTCGTTCTATTCGAATGATGAGTCTTGTCACGTACCCGCAACATGAGAACCGTGGCCTCCTTCAAGACAAGTTGTGAGCGGGTTGTCGTCTGGCACCGGATCATTACCTCCCGTGAAGTCGTCGCCGACAAAATCATAGCCGCCCGCAACCTTGAAACCCTCGCCGAAGCCCCCTCCTAGGGCCGGGTGGCGCCAGTCGACACCGGTATCCAAGATTCCGACTTTGATACCTTTGCCAGTCAGTCCCTGAGCATGGAGTTTGTCGACGCCCGTCATCCTCAAGCTAGACAAAACGTCGCTGCTTCCATTGACGTGGGCAACTTGGGCGGCTTCTCTCAAATGTATGGGCTGCACGCCAACAGGTACGGAAGCGTTGGGATCCTTGGGCGCAACCCGGCCTGAAACCACTGGAGCAGGGCGTTCATAGTAACGATTGGGCCAGACTTGTTTGACTTGTGGTAGGGCCAGCAGATTGTTGATATCCGTGTCGTTCTTTACGTTGATGGAGAGTCCATAGAAGTATTCCGGGTTCTTGAACTCGTGGCGGACCGAATAATCCAAAACATCCTGGGCACGGCGGTGGAAGGCGGAATGAGCATCTACTTCGCCGGCGTCAACGGATCGCCCGTTGATAGAGGCATTGGGCTCGAGCTCGATGATGAAGCCATGATTGGGTGGTGGTGTAATCTTGGTTGCTGAGCCAGGCTTCAGAACAGCTAGGCTTGGAGTTGCAAGCACGACAGCAGCCGCAAACGCAGGGAGTGCGACCTTCATGTTCGGAAATCTAGAGGCTGCAGAGGACGCAAGAAAACATCCAAAGCGCTTGGGAACTCCAACAACAGTGCGGAAATCGACTCATGATAAATGTTGAACTTCACGATGATGTTGGCGCCGCATTCGGCACGATTAAGACGTGCTTGGGGATATAAATTAACAGTCCGCTCTGATCATTTCCTCGAACTTTTGTATCTCAATTCCCCATTGTTTGTAGCCACTCACCTAGGTAGTATTGGGCAGGTGTTGTAGATTTCCTATCGTCCGGTAATCTCAATCGCTCATGGTCGAAAGCTTGATCGAGCCCTTGAGAGGCTAAGACTGAGTGCGGACCAAACATCGAGTCATTCCACCAATCGTAGACCTTCCATTAAGACCTTGTATTCCGAGGAAGACTGGGATGTGTGATGCATCCTCGCGTTAATTGATCTTCGAAATAGGAACTTAATTGGGTGGAGACGCGTGAAATGAACACAGGCAACGGCTTTCATTTTTATCAGTCAAAGGAGGACTCAAATAGGCGGCCGAAATACGAGCGCAAAACTCCAAATTGGGGGTTCCTTTCCTTTCCGTCCAGCAGTTCAAAGAGGTTAATACTAGAAGAAATTGAATTTGCAGACCTCATTTGGAACTAAAATCTGAAGTCACACTATAGCAGTGAAGTCTGAGTCGCCTAGGAGCATCGTTTTATATCTTACTCGTGCCTAGTTTTAAGCTCGAGTCGGAAGCCTTTTACGTGTCGCCGGGATTGTCCTAATCTCTTCCCTTCTTCGATCATTGGAGACTGAGCCCCTAACAAATGACAATGGCTTCGATCTTTTCAAATCATTAGACATGCACTGAGATTGAGAACATTACGAACAAGCAGCCTTTCGGCGATGTGCACAAAGAGATTGCGCAGTTTAAATAGTCGAATACACACGTTGTCAGCTGGGCGTGCTATGTGACGATCTGTTCGTCGATGTCTACTTGATAAGACCTTGGAAGAGGTCTCTCGGCATCCATTCTGCAAGAAATGGCCTGCTAATCTTGCGAGGTATTATGCTTCGCTGGGACACATAAGAATAGGTTCCTGTAGCTTGCTGTCTCGTTTGATTTGATCTTTAGCTTCGCAACCACCGATCGGCCGGATTCCGTCTGGACTGCCGGCGATGGAAATGTGTTAGCCGATTTGGGAAATTCAGCATCAAATATGCCGGTATCCCACCTCCCACTGTCTACTACTTCCTATTGGGCCAAGCGCCCTCCTAGTTGTCAGGGCGGCGGAATGCCAAGATGATCATTTCTCAATGATCTCGCACACATTTCATCAAAAAAGCAAGACAGACCGGACTAACCACTCCCGTTCGCACATCTCGGACGTTGAGAATGTCCGGCGAATGCCCTTCTGCGCGTGGTGAGAGGAAGGTCAAGGAGGGCTCGGCGGCTACGGCCGGGGGCTAATCGCCGATGCTGGATGTCGATCGGCACATGGTCCGTCAGCACCATCTTTGTGGCTCCGTGGATCTATGACGAAAGCATACCGTCTTTCTGGCTCCAGGTGAGGCTCCTCGATAATCGATTCAACATCCCGTAGCTCCACTTATTGGCGCCAGTCTCACTGCAGACACACGTCGAGCTGGCGCGACCGACCGGATCTCACTAGTGTAATTGCAAGCTGTCCATCGTCATAGATATTGCTCGCCCGGCCTAATGCGAAAACCGAAGCCGTGCATTGCAGCATCTGCTATATGTTCGCGTCGACCGTGGGTGGGTAGCAAAATCCGGAGCTTTGAGGTTCTCTAATCTGGGCTAATTGTACACGTGAATACAAATACTATTATCACCTCATGGCCGTGCTCTTCGTCCCAAGCCGTTCTCGCACCCACCGACGATAGTGATTTGTCTTGTGCCGTGCTAGTACACTGTCGGCAGCCGCTGCGATACGAGTGTCTCCTGGCCGCGAAAGCCGTTGCAATTACACGACCGAGATCCAGTGTCTCGAGACATTTGACGCCTCTCGATCACATCGCAGACAGCCACGATGGAGGACAAGCCAACGCCGAGGGATAGCGATATCCCAGGCGGCTTCCCCGAAACCCCGAGCCTTGCTCCGGCAAGCAGTGGCAACGTACGCAGTCTCTCAGGTTTTCCTAGTCAGGGAGCAGATACACCCAACCACCAAGTCCACCCAACACATGGTCCTCATGAGCTCGGGGCCAACCGGCGAAGCTCTACCTCCTATTTCGCTGGTGCCTCGAACCCAGCCGCGCGCCGCAATTCCTCATCCACCACAGTGACAGCCACTGGTAATCGAGGTGCAAACGTCACCAGCAATGTCAACTCTGCGGCGACCGTTGGCAGTCGGGAAGCCTTCGATACATCGACTGGAACTCTCCAAAAGCAGCAAGAAACTGGCCATGAATCAGGAGCTTCTTCCACCTACTCGCATGAGAATTCACCCGCCGAAGATGCCCAGTTCGCCCCCTTGAAGACGAACAACACAAACGCCGCAGATCGGCCTCCAGCCAAACGACAGATGACAGAGGATGATCTATTTCGCGCTCTGTCGCGACGCCGCACCAATGCAACCGCCCAATCTGAGACTGATCAGGGCGAGGAGCAACAGGAAGTCGAGAGGCTGATGTCGAGGATATTCGGACGAGCCCGTCAGGAACAGAGCGAAGAAGAAAATACCAGGCACAGTGGTGTCGTGTTTCGCGACCTCACTGTTAAGGGTATCGGTCTCGGCGCAAGCCTTCAGCCGACCGTGGGCGACATCTTCCTCGGATTTCCCAGAAAGCTCAAGATGCTGTTTACGCGCGGTGCTAAGGCGGCGTTCGCCAAGCCCCCTGTCCGGGAACTCATCAGCCATTTTGATGGCTGCGTACGGCCTGGAGAGCTCCTCTTGGTTCTCGGACGACCCGGTTCAGGATGCAGTACCTTCCTGAAAGCATTTTGCAATCAACGAGCAGGCTTTGAGGCAGTCGAGGGCAACGTCACGTACGGCGGGACGGATTCTCGAGAGATGGCGAAGAAGTTTCGCGGCGAGGTCATTTACAACCCCGAGGATGACCTTCACTACCCGACATTGACGGTGAAAAGAACCCTCAAGTTTGCTCTGCAGACGCGTACCCCGGGCAAAGAGTCCAGGCTTGAGGGCGAGAGTCGCGAGGATTACATCCGAGAGTTCATGCGTGTTGCCACGAAGCTGTTCTGGATCGAGCATACTCTTGACACAAAGGTTGGCAATGAGTTCGTCCGAGGTGTGTCCGGCGGAGAAAGAAAACGTGTCAGTATCGCGGAGGCTATGGTCGCGCGCGCTTCCGTTCAAGGGTGGGACAACTCCAGCAAAGGACTGGACGCCAGCACTGCGGTTGAGTACGTTCGATCCATCCGAGCCATGACCAATATGGCGGAAACGTCGACCGCTGTGTCACTCTATCAAGCTGGCGAATCTCTTTACGACTTGGTGGACAAGGTTCTGGTCATCGACTCGGGCAAATGCCTCTACTACGGACCCGCTGAGGCTGCAAAACAGTATTTCATTGATCTCGGCTTTTACTGCCCGGACCGGTGGACGACGGCTGATTTCCTCACCTCGGTGACGGACGAACACGAGAGAAACATACGCGAGGGATGGGATAACAGCATTCCCCGGACCCCAGAGGAGTTTGATTCGGCGTACAGGAACAGTGACGCGTACCGCAAAAATCTGCAAGACGTGGAAGACTTCGAATCCCAACTCCAGCAGCGAATTGAAGAGCGGCGACAAAACGAGTCTGAAAAGACCAAGACAAAGAACTACGAGATACCCTTCCACAAGCAAGTAGTTGCTTGCACGAAGCGACAATTCATGGTTATGGCAGGAGATCGGGCCTCACTTTTTGGCAAATGGGGTGGATTGATGTTCCAGGGTCTCATCGTCGGAAGTTTGTTCTACAACCTTCCGAACACCGCGGCCGGGGCCTTTCCGCGTGGAGGTACTCTGTTCTTTCTTCTTCTCTTTAACGCTTTGCTCGCACTCGCAGAGCAGACGGCAGCATTCGAGTCCAAGCCCATTCTGTTGAAGCACAAATCCTTCTCCTTCTATCGACCCGGAGCCTTCGCCATTGCCCAAACCCTGGTCGACGTGCCGCTCGTATTTATCCAAGTCATTCTGTTCAATGTCATCATCTACTGGATGTCAAATCTCGCAAGGACGGCTTCCCAGTTCTTCATCGCGACACTCATTCTCTGGCTAGTCACCATGGTCACGTATGCCTTCTTCCGCGCCATTTCTGCGTGGTGCAAAACTCTTGACGATGCTACTCGATTCACTGGCGTTTCCGTTCAGATCCTGATAGTCTACACGGGCTACTTGATCCCGCCTGATTCCATGCGGCCGTGGTTCGGCTGGCTCCGATGGGTATGTCATCTGGCACCGTTCCCGAATCCCGTGTTTCAAAGAGCATGACTAATTATGAACAGATTAACTGGATTCAATACGGGTTCGAATGTTTGATGTCCAATGAGTTCTATGACCGCGAGTTACAATGCGTCCCGCCCTATCTTATACCTCAGGGGCCGAATGCTTCGCCACAGTATCAAGGCTGCGCTCTCGCCGGCAGCCCTCCGGGACAGCCCATTGTTCCGGGCAGCAGCTACATCGAGGCATCTTTCTCCTACACTCGAGCCCATCTTTGGCGCAACTTCGGCTTCCTCTGGGCGTTTTTCATCGCCTTCGTGATTCTCACGGCGCTGGGGATGGAACACATGAAGCCAAACACTGGCGGTGGAGCCATCACCGTGTTTAAGCGCGGCCAAGTTCCCAAAAAGTTAGAGAACAGCATTGCAACCGGGGGACGAGAGAAGAAGAACGATGTCGAATCGGGCTCGCCCGACAGCTCAAAGACCATTACAGATGGCGCAGCTACCAAGGAAAAGTCCGACGAGGACACAATGGACCAGGTCGCTCGTAACGAGACAGTCTTCACGTTTCGCGATGTAACTTACAACATTCCATGGGAGAAGGGCAGTCGCAAACTGCTCTCTGACGTACAAGGATATGTTCGTCCGGGAAAACTGACAGCCCTTATGGGTGCTTCTGGTAAGCCCTCGTATGGTCGCGGCAGTGACCACCTGCTAACTGGTTCCAGGCGCCGGCAAGACAACCTTGCTCAACGCGTTGGCTCAGCGTCTCAACTTCGGCACGGTCACTGGCGAGTTCCTCGTCGATGGACGCCCTCTTCCCAAGTCTTTCCAGAGGGCAACGGGCTTCGCCGAACAGATGGACATCCACGAGCCGACTGCGACTGTGCGAGAAGCGTTTCAATTTTCTGCCCTCCTGCGACAACCCCGCGAAGTCCCCAAGCAGGAGAAGTACGACTACTGCGAAACCATTATCGACCTCCTAGAGATGCGGGACATCGCGGGCGCCACTATAGGCATGGTCGGCGAGGGTCTCAACGCCGAGCAGCGTAAAAGACTGACGATTGGCGTGGAGCTAGCTTCCAAGCCCGAACTCCTCATGTTTTTGGACGAGCCCACGTCGGGACTTGACTCCGGCGCCGCTTTCAACATCGTCCGATTCCTGCGCAAGCTAGCCGACGCAGGGCAAGCCGTTCTGTGCACCATTCACCAGCCGTCCGCGGTCTTGTTCGAGGAATTCGACGAGCTGTTGCTGCTCAAGTCGGGTGGCCAAGTCGCTTACCACGGTCCGCTTGGAAAGGATAGCCAAGAGCTCATCAACTACTTCCAATCAAACGGCGCCCACAAGTGCCCTCCCCATGCCAATCCCGCCGAGTACATGCTCGAAGCCATCGGTGCTGGCGACCCCAATTACAAGGGCAAAGACTGGGGCGATGTCTGGGCGCAATCGAAGAATAAAGATGCCCGATCGCGGGAAATCGACGAAATGTTGGCCAAGAGGAGGGATGTTGAGCCTTCGAAAAACCTCAAGGACGATCGCGAGTACGCGATGCCTCTTTCCACGCAGACCATGGCGGTGGTGAAGCGCTCGTTTGTCGCGTACTGGCGAACCCCGAATTACATCATCGGCAAATTCATGTTGCACATCCTCACCGGTCTTTTCAACTGCTTCACATTTTACAAGATTGGCTACGCCTCCATCGACTATCAGAATCGTCTCTTCTCCATATTCATGACTCTGACGATCAGCCCGCCCCTCATCCAGCAACTCCAGCCCGTCTTCTTACACTCTCGTCAGATCTTCCAGTGGCGCGAAAACAACGCCAAGATTTACAGCTGGTTCGCGTGGACAACGGCAGCAGTGCTCGCGGAGATCCCGTACGCCATCGTTGCCGGGGGTGTTTACTTCAACTGTTGGTGGTGGGGAGTCTTCGGATGGCGAACCTCGAGCTTCACGTCCGGCTTTGCCTTCCTCCTCGTCATCCTTTTCGAGCTCTACTACGTCAGCTTTGGCCAAGGCATCGCGGCCTTCGCGCCGAACGAGCTCCTCGCCTCCCTGTTGGTCCCGATCTTCTTCCTCTTCGTCGTCAGTTTCTGCGGCGTGGTTGTGCCCCCGGCGCAGCTCCCTACCTTTTGGCGCTCGTGGATGTACTGGTTGACGCCCTTCCACTACCTTCTGGAAGCATTTCTTGGTGTCGCCATCCATGACCAGCCCGTCCAATGCGAGCCCGGCGAGTTTGCCAGGTTCCCGCCGCCACCCAACCAGTCCTGCGAGCAGTACGCACAGTCGTACATACAGCAAGCTGGCGGGTACGTCCAGACCGGAGAGGGTGGCCTTTGCGAGTTTTGTCAATACGCTACCGGGGACGAGTTTGGCGCCGGCTTCAATGTTTACTACAGCAATATCTGGAGGGACTTTGGCATCTTCTGCGGGTTCATTTTGTTCAACTATTTTGTTGTCTACCTAGGGACTTGGTTGAAGTTCAAGGGTAAGAATCCTTTGAAGTCAATCATGGGAAAGAAGAAGGCCAAAGCTTGATGAAGATACATACAGTGGTCGTTTATTTCATTCTTAATAGATCTCGCCCCTACCGAGCGATAATACTTGTGATTAATCACTTATAATTCCAATTCTATGCCAGCAGCGTGTTATATAGGGTCGCTACAACAAACTATTGTTATGGTCCTGGAAAGCTGTTTCGTTGATTATAGGTCTATAAATAGTGTAATCTTATTTTCGTCATTGATATCATGTACCACAGCAGATCAACGCTAGTTCTTGAACGCACCGCCGGACAACTCGTCCTCTAGATCGTAGTAAACCTGGAACTCGCAGTAACATATCTCCGGGTCGCTCTCCACGTCAAAGTTGAACTGGGCCTCCTCATCCGTCACGAGGACCTTGGGCAGTCCGTTGGCCGCCGCGGCCTCGGCGAGCAGCTGCACGCGACACTGGCGCTCCATCGAGGTGTACAAGAACGCCGCCTCGTCCACCGTCCGGCCGACCGTCAACAGGCCGTGGTTCCGCAGAATGCAAGCCTTGCCCTTGGGCCCCAAGGCCTCGGTAATCATCTCCCCCTCCTCGGGTCCGAGGACGAGGCCGCCGTAGCTGTTGTAGACCGAGTGGGCCTCGCCGCGGAACTTGCACGCGTCCTGGGTGAGCATCTCGAGACGACGCCCAAAGACGGACCAGGCCTTGCCGTACATGCTGTGGCAGTGGCACACGGCGTGGACGTCGGGGCGCGCCCTGTGGACGGCGGCGTGGATCAGGAACCCGGCCGTGTTGGGGGGCTTGGTGCGGTTTCCGCCGATGACGGCGCCGTCGAGGTTGACGAGGATCATGTCGCTGGCCTTGAGCAGGCCGAAGTGCTTGCCGAGCGGGTTCGTCCAGAAGGCGTCGTGCATCTCGGGGTCCCTGACGGAGATGTGGCCGCTCATGCCCTCGACATAGCCCTCGCGGGACCAGTGGCGGAAGGCGGCGGCCATGTGCTCGAGTTGCCACTGGCGCTGGGAGGCGAAGTCGGGGAACTTGGGGATGCCGGCCAACACGACGTCTCCGTGGGACATGGCCTGTAGCGGTGTCTTGTTTTGGAGTTCGTGGCCATGCTTGGTGTGCGATGCCTCCTTGGGCGCGGTGGCAGTGCCGCCAACGGCGGGAGCGGCGGTGTCGATGGTGGCAGACGGAGCCATGGTCAGACTTCTGTACTTCTTCTAGAAAGCGCCGGCGTGGCTCGTCGGGATCAACGGAGCCTAAGGAACTTCCAAAACTGCGTATGCTAGGTTGATCTCGCAATGATTGCTTCAAGTCGAACGAGAGCTACTATTTGATTCTTCAACCCAGGTCAACTCCCGCTCGGAGGAAGAGCGGGAAGTGCCCGGCTGATAACGCGCCACTTACGATAGGCGGAGATGTCAGGCGCATCCAGACACGGGGACGTGTGGTCGGAGCGGGGGTGCGGGGGCGAGATAAGGTACGACCGGGATGCTTTCTCCAGACAGGACCGGAAACCGGAAACCGGCCCGGTCCAAGGTTCGGACGGCCGGTCAGGGACCAGCCTGTGGCACGGGCGATCAACAGAAGAACCGAAGATTCTACACTTCGGTGCCCCTCCAAACATCTCTTTCGTCAAGGAAGCAAGACCACACATGCACTCTCGGACGGAGTCATGATTGACAAATAGTTAAGTGGTATGATGAAACAAAACGTCGCAAGAGGGTATGTTACAACAGCGAACCCATGTAAATTCCATCCGCCCGTCATAAACCAATGGAAATGTCTTTTACGGCGATCGTCCTTCGTCGTGGCGCTGATACTTTTGTTTACCGGCGCTGTGCTGCACTTGATTCCCGAGATTGCGCCGCCCGCCGTCACCCTCATGAGCAATGGAGCGAGATCCCTGCGGTGCTCGGCGGGCTCAAGCCCTTACCCGAAATTTCCCATTATTTCATCATTAAATAGCAGCCAACCTGCCCGTAGTACTAGCAGCTCCATCCAGGAAACCAAAAAGTAGGTCCTTCACCTCTTAGCTTGCACAGCCTTGTCCAAACATTGGAGAATCTAGCCAAATAGTCAGCAAGTCGTCGAAAATCAGCAGGTCATCGGTAACACAAACCTCGTCGCCCCAAACGCCCTGGTTGCTAAGATAGCGACCCATTCCCCGCACGAGCTCCAACTGTTCCTCTACAGTCAAGCCGGTGACGGCCATTTCCATGACACTGCCCAAGCTGGCCTTGTTGGTGGCGATGAAGGAGTGGTAGTACATGTAGGTGAAGAAGCCCATAATGAACTGGCAGTCCATTCGGTCAGTCATGCCACCGTGGCCGGGGATCGAGTCGCCAAAGTCCTTGATCTTGAAGGTACGCTTCAGGCCGGAAGCGAAGAAGCCACCAAAGGGGGCAATAAGAGAGGCAAAGGTGGCCAGGATCAAGGTGTGTAGCTGCACGGGCGCAAAGGTCAAGGAAAGACTTTCGTTCATGCCGGGCGGAAGGAAGAACAGCGGGGGTAAACTGTAGGTCTTGGGGTTGAAGACCGGGTTGCGTGTACACTCGAGACCAGTGAAGATGTTGGCGCCGAGATCCTAGATTTGTCAGAAATCGGCGTTTGCCGGCAGGTAAAGAGGGAACGGAACGTACGGTGACGGGGCAAATGAAGAAGGAGGAGCGTGCGAGTATGTTTGTCAGGAGCATGCCAAAGAGGATGGTCATGATCCAAGCGCCGACGAATCCCTCCACGGTCTTCTTCGGTGACAGCTTGATGAGCTGAGTGCGGCCAAACGTAATTCCCACAAGGTAGGCCCAAATATCGTTGGTGATGACCATGGCGGCGGGCAGGAAAAACCAGATCATGCCCTCGAAGATATTATTCATTATGAAGTGGGCCTGAACGACGATGAGGTATAGGGCCATATGGGTCCAGGCAAACTGAGTGAACTGGAACTTGTAGTGGCCGGCTTGGAGAGAGGTGACGAAGAAGACAAAACCTAAAACAGTCAAAATCGAGGGAGCCAACCTATAGGGTTTGTGGCGCAAATGGACAACTTACCGAAGATATATAGAATGAAACTAATGAAGCGGTGATGCGTAGCGAGCGGGAGCAGAACCTTATCGACCAGCACAATATGCTTGAAGTAGTAAATGACGGTCTCACCATAAAGAAAGTACATGGTCGTGGCCAGCCAGTACCAGTTCAGGCTCTTGGAAGAGCGCAGCTGGCGAGCGCGGCTGGGGACGCTTGCGATGGCGATGACCTCCTTGAACGAAATGATTTGGATAGCGGTGATGACGCAGATAATGTAGATGTGGCCCATGAATAGGGCAGTGAAGAAGCCGGCGAACATGACGAAGGTCCAGAAAGTACGGGTCAGAAAGTTGGCCTTCTTCTTCTCATACTCGGCTCGCCTTTCGTCCTCGGGCGACTGGGGTTGCTGAGGGCATGTTAGCTGTGACCTTATTTGGGTGGCAGAGGAGTCGGAGGTGAGCCTGCGCATGTGCGAGCGGTCGGCGACAGGGTTGGGCGAGGGGAGGCCGAGGGAAGCACGAGTATACCTCTGCGATGTTATGCAAGGTTACGCCAGTCTTGATCTTGGAGGGCGAGCCGTCTTCGCTGACGTCGCTGAAGCTGGAGCGGCGGCCGTCGGAGCCAGCATGACCGTTGGCCTTGTGGGGGAACTTGACCCCCCTTCGTGTGCGTGCCATCATGTCTCGCTGTGCAGGATGTCGTCGGTCGGGGGTAAGAGGTTCGACGAGCTGCGCAGTTGATTGTGTTGCGCGAGGAATGGAGGAAGGTAGCGGCGAGATGTTGGATGCGACGTGTTTGCGGGCAGAGTCGGTTTTCGTCGCAGAAGCAGAGCGGGTGATTCGGATGTGGAAAGGGTCAAAAGCGGAGGGTCGGCGTAAATTGGGCCGCTGGGTCGATGGAGTCGGGTCAGGTCGATCAGGTCGCGGTAGAAAGAACGGGATCCTGGAGGAGAAAACGCTCCCAGTGGGAATGGGAGGTGGTGAACAGTCGACAAGCGAATGAAGCTTGTAGAGAACAGGAGACGGGGCACGGCTTTTGCGTCGAGGGCCGAAAAGCTGTGCTGGTCTGGTCTGTCGGCTGCGGGGGACGACTTCGACGACCGAGAGGCTACAAATTAGGTACCCAACGGACACCGGACTGATACACTGTAAAGTTACGACGTCGGGTGGATGTTTGGTTGGTGACCGAGCGAATGAGGCGGCGGCCTCGCCTGGGCCCTGCCTTACCTGTAGGGCCCTTGTTCTTGGTGCGGGTGCCAGCTGAGATGGAGTGATGTGTTTTGCTGGGTCACTGGGAATCCTGAAGGGCTGCCTGCTTTTTCCCCCCCGTAGAAGAGGCGGGAAGGGAAAAAGAGACCAACGAGGAGGAAAAAAACGATAATCTACTGCTGACCACTTAATGATAGCTGAGGTGGTTCTCGGCGGAAAATGACGCTGCAATTGGCGCAGAAAGGCCACGGACCTTACCTGAGGTACCCTAGGTGCCTTACTGTGAGGGGGTACTTTGGATGTACTTTGGATGTGTGTGTAATGCTTGCATTGCTAAACTGTGGATGCCCGATGGGCGGATGTGTCTATAAATCTGTTGTGTGCTTATATAATGTAGTGCTATATAGTGCCCCTTATAGGCTAGTGTGACACTTACCATGGCACTCGCTGACCTACATACTGCATAGTACGTCAGGCCTATGGCTTAACAACCATCACATCATTCCCGCCCGGATGCGCAATTGGAGCATTACGGGTTTACCAAGGCATTTCCCGTCATCATCAAGCCGGATTAACAACTAAACCAATGCATTTCGCTGATTTATAACAAGTCTCGGCCAACCCGGCCCCATCCGTCTGCTTCCAGTCGGTCTGCGGAATGACTGCTGTAGATCAAGATTCACTGTCAGATACATGGGAGGGCAGTGCGGTAGTCAAACTCCACGCGTAATGATGGATCGCTCACAGGGTCCGAACGTCATGTTCCCCCTGCGTCCCCGGTAGAAATAAGGAGAGTATCCCTTGTTCAACGAAACTGTCGGGTTAGCTCTGTCATTTCGGGGACCAACAGCCCCGAGAAAGGGCCCCATCGCACGCAGGATATAATGCCAGAAATAACCCGCTGCCAGGAAAATCAGCTAGTGGTTTGGTGTTGTCCAGATCTTCAGTAGTTGGGTATGGGAATCAGCGTACTGTACTGCCCTATGTGCCTACAAATTCGACACGTCGACAGTAAGAAAAGGACTACTGCTCATTGACGCCGATTGACATCATCACATGCTGCCTAGCCTTAGTTCAAAGCTACCTAAACCTGTTTCCACGGTTGGGTACCCGACTTGAGGAGGCATCAGCCACGTGCTTCGAGCCCCAGCTGTGGCTGAGGCTGCATCCTCCTGTCCCGTCCCCCGTCGCGTCGCCGCGTGCTGTGCCGCGTTGTCGCCCGCTCGTCGATAAGATAAGAAAAGTCAATGTACCTATGCTTGGTGCTTGGTGCTTGCCACGCTCTGTTGACACACTCTCTAGTAATTCCGTCACTTGTCACATCAACAATGCGTTCGCGAGCGCTCCCTTCAGGCCATGGACGACTTCCCAGATGAAGACTTTGATCAATTGAACGACGTTGCTCTTCAAGAACTCGAGAACAACGCCATCCAATTCACACAGGCCCAGCTCAACTCCCAGGCCGTTGCTGTTGACCGATCCCGCACCGAAAACTACGACGACCTCGAGTTTGAGGACGATGACCTCGACGATACCGAAGTGACGAACCAACTTCTGCCTCCCGTCGCGCGTCCCGTCCCCGAAAGGTCGGTCCCTCAACACCAACCACAGCTTGCCCGCCGTCCCTCCGTGCAACCACCCCAGCTATGGAATGTTTCACCCACGTCCACGAACCAACCCGCCTTGTCTTCGCGATCGCGATATCCTCCACCAGTGCCGTCCTTCCTTCCTCCCATAGCTTCTCAACGCTATCCTCCCCCCGTTGGCGCTCCTTCTCGCCCTCCGCCAACGCAATACGGCCGACCTCATCCTCCCTCCTCCCGCTACAACCCCCCGCAGTCCCAGGCGCAACCCGCTGCCGGTACGAGCACGGGAAATGGTGTCATTCCCGTTCTCCAGCAACGCCTCAAGGCTCTTGAGGCCGAGCTCAACGCTGCACGCGGTGAGGTCTCCATCATCCGTTCCAACTCGACAAAGGCCCAACAAGACCACGCCGCCGAGATTGCACGTCTTAAGAAGCAGAATGCAGAGCAGGCCGCCAAGCAGGAAAGGGCCGTCGAAGCCGCCCTCGCCGCCGAAAGGCAGGCCACTACCGAACTGCAGTTCTTGCAGCGCGATATGAAAGACGCCGCGAGCAGACCACGCAAGAAAGACGCTTCGCATGCCGGCCCCGCCCCCGGAACCACAACCCCGAGGAAGGCGGCCAAGACTTGGGGAATGGCCGATGGCTTCGACGACATGGACATCGCGCCGAGTCCTACCAAGACGAGAGGAAAGACCCGTGATGCTGGCCCGATTGCTGTTCCGTTATCAGAGCGGACCCCGACCAAGGGAAAGCGGAAGCGGCAGGTCCTCGACAGCCCTGTCATGGCCCTCGACACCCATGCCGGAGATGTGCCCATGTCGGACGGCTCTGACAGTGTGCCCTTGGCCCACCAACATCCGATCGGAGAACCAAACGTGCTACCCTTCGAGGTGAGTTGGACATCTTCGTTCCCCCAGTAACGCTGACTAACAGCGTCCCAGTTCCTCCAAGTTATCCTAGACCATGGCTCACTACATGGGGAACCACCGACATTCGATATCCTATCTCGCTACGCGTTTCCCTCAGACCCAACCATATCTTTCTCCTCAA
This sequence comes from Colletotrichum euphorbiae, assembly GCA_037178605.1. NCBI lineage: Eukaryota > Fungi > Ascomycota > Sordariomycetes > Glomerellales > Glomerellaceae > Colletotrichum > Colletotrichum euphorbiae. Next base: position 42,924 of record JAXCEF010000192.1, read on the forward strand.
TCATATTCCGAGAGCTGCCTCTGATGGGTAATCCGCTGAATCCATTGCAACTACTAGTTGACTTCGCCCGCCTCATCGTCCGCATGTGGACGCAGTGTTTGAGTGAGCATTATCTACGGCCTGTCTGGGACCTCACCTCACTACTCTCCTTCACCATTCAGCTGCAGACCATGTCTATAATACCGCAAATTCTGAGCGAGCTGGTCCCGATTGCGCAAGAATCCATCTACCTCGTTGCAGAAGCACGGTTTCGGAGCATCAACGGTGACATTTCGTCGGACCCCACCAAAGAGCCGCTCCAGCAACACATCGACACCACCTACATACTGTCGCTGCTTTACTCCTCCGCCGCAGTCTGCGCCACCACTGTGGTGGATACTGAAAACGGCGTCAAGACTCGGCAGGCCGACTTCTGGAGAATGATCACCGTCGACCTGGTTCTCGCACTGCTGACACCGAAGCAGCGACTGCAGGATATCCTGGGCATGCTCGATATGCTTTGCACCTCGACCCTCCCTGATTCCATCGGCCCCATCGTCCCCGGTAAGGGTCCCGACATGCTGGCTCGTATGATCGTAGACAAAGTGTCTCTAAATCTCGTCGACATACCGCGAACAGCCGTCACTGCCAATGAGAAGCATGCCGTAAGATTCGCGGTTATGCGAACGCTTACAGCGTTTGCGCGAACACCTTTTGGAGCTCGACAGATTGCGAGCCACGTCAGTGTCATCCCGCGCCTGGTCACTGCGCTTTGCGAGCTTGTCGATCTGCTGTATGATCTTTCGGATCCCTTCGCGGATATAAGTGACGGCAGCGGTGGCGGCTTTGACTCTTCGCGCAAGGACGGGACCGTGGACGCTAGCCCGGATGATCCCCGTGATAACGCCGACGACTGGGACGACGGTCGCAGTGGTCCTTCCCTGCTGATATCCCAAATCATTCTCCTCTTGCACACACTGGCGACCGACCCAAACACGGCTAACATCGCAAATATTTTACAGAAACTTTGCGTGTGTCATGGTGGCTCTCAAAGATACCTGTTGTCCCTTTCACGGCTCAATTTTGCCGAGGAAGACTTGGTCTACGAGGCTGTTATCGATGCTGGCACGGTGGACAGAGCTCATGAACTACTCGAGCTTGGCGTTACTCCCGACGAAGGCGATGGTGTGGCGGAGTCTTTTGGTGTGTGAGCAGATGATCTTCAACGGTTGCCTTCGCAGAAAGGAGCGGAAAGCAACCGTCCGACATCGTTTCGTCCGTCCTTGCGAGCGCAGCATCTGAAGTATGCTACGAGCACAGCACAGCTGGTGCAAGTACCATCACCATGGACTTGTCAATACCAACGGATGCGGAGACTCCACGGTCGCCAGATGCCATGCGGTCTTTATGCCTGGCACCAGAGTTGTCCAGACTTGCCCTCCTGGCCCTATCTGGTTTCGTGTGAACTTGCAGCGACCTAATGCAGGCATTCGGCGGCTGTAGGCGTGATAGAGGCGCTGGGGGAGGCCGCAGCCAATGAACCATGTTGTAGCTGGACGGCTAGAACCCATGGGGTGGAATAATCTGCACAGTCATGCAGTTTACGCTTGCATCTTGATTTCAGATAAGTCTCTTGGCCGCCAGTCAGAATAACAAGAAGGAGGATGCAATATTCGTGAGCGAGAATCGGCCGAGTCCCAGGACCATTGACTTGATGTCGATTTCCCCATGGGCCGCCCCCAACGACTGTGTCACCTTCTTGTCTCGTTGTCGAGCTCGCCTCTTTTACAGTTGCACAGACCCATCAACTAAGAACCAACCCAAGTCGTTTTCGCTGGTCACCAAGGTCGATTTCGAGGTCGAAACGCGTCGCCTAGTCTTGTTAATCTAGTCGCGCTGACTGTGAATAGAAAACTGCAGGCACTAGTCAGGCAAAGCAGAAGGCCTAGGCGCGACCTAGGCTTTAGCGCGCACGAGTGCTGGCCCCATACACAGCGCCCCCGGGAGTCAAGGATTAGCTGCTCTGCCGATGAGGCAGCCACTTCCGGCCGTTCATCCCAAGTATCCCCTTTCTGATTGGGCTTCTCGAGTCCGAGCCCGCTTCGTCCGGCCTGGTGTGCGAGGGCCTGAGCTGGAGTCCAAGCTACGACGATATCAACACCACGCTGACTGCTGTTGGAGCCGAGTCGCGTCAGAATCGTACGCAAACCAGCCCAGAAGCGAGAAAGAAATTGGAAATGGCATTCCTTCCAGGGTAAGCGCACGAGTCGGCCGTTAAGCTCTCAGGTCACACACATGGCCGACGAGGACCAAGTGGACAGCCACTCGTGCAACTATAGTTTGAAGTCTCCGATGGGTGCTCGTCTAGTAGAGGGGAGCATACGTAGTAAAGTCGGATGCGTTGCATGCCCAAACCCCTCAGGCCTGGACTTACATCTCTCGCTGCCACTCACCTCTCTCTCTCTGTGCTTTTGTTTGAGAGGGCCTGATAAAAATAAAGAAGAAACCCCCCTTCTGCGGCTTCCACTCTTCATTCTTCGTTCGTGTTCTTCAAGGCCGCCACCATGAATATCCTCTTCCTTTGCACGGCACATAACTCTCTCTCGCAGCGCCTGTATTTGGCGTTATCAAAAACTCACACAGTCGTCATCGAGTATGCCTTTTCTGATGCTGCAATGATGGATGCCGCCACGTTGGCCCGACCGAATCTCATCATCTGCCCTTTCCTCACAGCTCGAGTTCCCCGCGAGGTGTACGAAAACTACCTGACGCTCATCATTCATCCTGGACCCCCTGGCGATGCCGGCCCAAGTGCTCTGGATTGGGTACTCATGGGCGACGACGGTTCAACAGAGGACTCTGAGGTCTTGGTCCAGACCAATGCGTGGAGTGAGTTCGGTCGGCCCTACTGGGGTGTAACCGTCCTGCAGGCTGTCGAGGAATTCGATGCCGGACCAGTATGGGCTTTCGAGCAGTTCCCCCTACAAATCGATTCGCCCAACATCACCAAATCGAGTCTTTATCGTGGACCAGTCACGCGGGCTGCTCTCACAGCCACTCTCGCCGCTATCGAGAGGATCCAAGCAGCCTCCGTCCAAGCCGCCTCACCATATACTCCTCCCCCCTCGCCAGGCAAAGACCAGTTCTCCCCCCAGCTTGTCAACCCCAAGATTACAGTAAACCCCGCCTACCGCGACGCCTCGGTGACACTGCAGAAAGCCTTTCTCGGCGGAGTCACACGTCATCGGCCCCTTCTTAAGGCCGCCCAGCGAGACTTCGACATCCAGTCGCACACGGCTCGGGAGATATCACGAAGGATCCGGTCTTCGGATTCCCAGCCAGGCTGTTTGACCAAGCTTTTTGGCCCCGCCCTTTATGTCTACGGAGGTACCATTGAGGAGAGCGAGGAGCTCATGGGCCAGGCACGGCCGGGGGAAATCGTTGCTTGTCGTGACGACGCGGTGTGCGTTGCGACCTGCGAGGACAAGGGCATATGGATCTCGCATATTCGCCGCGTCAAGAGAAAGCAGGACTCGATGCTCTGGCCCAAAGTCCCTGCCGTCTCCGGCCTTGACGAGCTTGGCGTTCTTGATTTCGACCTATTTATGGAGAACCGCGTCTCTCGCGCAACCATTGACTGGTCTCAGTCCCTCCACAGCACCAAGCAGGACATCTGGGTAGAGTATCAAACCTTCTCCGGAGCCAGGCGCGTCGCCTTCGTCTATTTTGATTTTTACAACGGCGCCATGAGCACAGAGCAGTGCTCCCGTTTAATCGACGCCCTCGACTTTGTAGCGTCCAGCCATGTCGTGGAACGACCCCTCAGCGCCGTCGTACTCATGGGCGGCGACTCGTACTTCAGCAACGGAATCGCCCTCAACGTCATCGAGGCCGCAGCGGATCCCGCCCTCGAATCCTGGCTGAACATCAACCGCATCGACGACTTGGTCCACTACCTCCTGCGGGAGTTCCCATCGCGAAACATCCTCACGGTCGCCGGCATCCGAGGCAACTGCGCGGCCGGCGGTGTCGCCCTGGCCGCCGCATGCGACGTCGTTATTTCCGGTTCCGAGGTCGTCCTCAACCCAGCCTACCGCGCCATTGGTCTGCACGGTTCTGAATACCACTCCCTGTCCTACACCGGACGATGTGGCTCGGCGGGCGCCACGAAGCTGCTGCGCGACATGACACCGTTGTCGCCCGCTGGCGCGCGAGAGATGGGACTCGTCGATGACACGCTTCCGGGCACAGGCACCCTACTCGACACTCGCATTCGAAAGCATGTCAAATCGCTGCTCGTCGCCGGCAAGCGCGGCCCGGTGACCTGGAAGACCAAGGTCGACGTCTCCCCGGCCGGCTTGGCTTCTGCGCGTGCCCAGGAGCTCGGGGAGATGTCCAAGGACTTCTGGAGTGCGAGGTCACAGAGGTACCACCTTCGCCGCAGGGACTTCGTCCGCAAGGTCAAGGCGGCAAAGACGCCCTTGCGTTTCGCGACGCACCGCCGGGCCGAGGGTGAGCTCGACGAGGAAGAGGCCGATGAGTTTGACGACATCGTCATCTTCGAGCGCAAGGCTAGGGCGACTCTCCTGGCCGATAAGCTGAAAGAGTACGTCGAGAACATGACGTCGGCATCTGCCTCCCACAAGCAGACCCACAGCTCGATGCATTCGAGAGCGGCTAGTGAAAGTGTGAGCAAACGGGACCTGAGGCCTGTATTTTCGTGTTATTACGACGTCGCAGCATGAGCGAGTGGACAAGTCCGTTTCGGTTCCTCGAGTTACCCAATGCCACAGCCAGAAGACAGTAGCAACATACCCACGCAAGGACATCTCATTCTAATGCAATTTGTCACGTTAGCAGGAGTTCACTTTTCGTTTATACCAATGATACCGTGATCCTTTATTCAATAGACTTTGATCGATTTTGTGGCAGCTTCTGATTTCCCCCAAGAATTCTTCTAGAGGAGTCGACGAGATCACAGATTGCCCACTAAATCAATCCATAAGGACCGGGCCGAGCGGGAGACCCCAAGGCTCATTCCTCTGTCTCACTAGCTCCCAAGGTTTTACCCCATTCGATGCTAACAGTAAGCCACCACCAAAATAGTGACATTATTCCAGCGCTGTTTGTGGTTAACAACTTGAAGCTAGGTATGATACTTTTGCCATTTGTCAGTTGTCTCTGAGGAGTCAAAATCCCGAACCCAAAGCGTTCCGTCCCCCCATTATACGGGCTTATGGACCGATCCATATTCTGGGTTTCGTAATTACCACTGCACTTTCCGGACGCTCGAGTCCAGCTTCAGGTCAATAGTTCGGCGAGGTGGATCTACGCTTGGCGTAGTGGGGCCGTCTCTCACGCCGATGTCGACTGAGAGAGCAAGAGCTCGGCAATTGCACATGTCCCGTCACCATCAATGGCTCTTGAGGCATCTTAATTGGCCTTGAATCCTAATTATAAGAAAAAAAGAGCTAAGAAAATTGGAAGGACGCACGGGCAGCGTGGCTGCATCGAAGACTGGCGAGCTCTAGGGGCTTGATTCTTGAACCAAGGAGCCCAGGCGAGACGCCGAGCCGTTGAGTCGCGTACAGCCACATCCAGCATAGTAATCTCTTATCTATCACTAGGCATCACTTCTATGATGACTTCACGGACAGAACGTGCGTATGAGGCATGCGAGTTTCGACCAGAGCGTTCTGAAGTCCTTTTAGCTCGGATTTCGGATTTCGTTGTCCTCCGTCCATGTATCAGAATAGGCACTGGTAATAGCCCGGAATCACCTGTTGCGAGAGGTCACATACTTGCTGTGATGTGCCCAGCATACGACATTCCACGTTGTCGGCCGAATCACCGCGAAACTGGATTTCTATAGTAGTACACATGTAAGGATCATTGAAGTCGTGGTTTAATAAATGTACGCAAAGTAGTGACGGGACGGCACGAGGGTTACGATTTAGCCATGCAAATTCCGGCAGGCTGCATACATGCCTTGACAAACTTTCTTAACACGTCGCTCAACCGATGTGCCAGTAGTCCCGATAGGTGCAAAATTCAAGAATCATCCATTCCATATGACAGATCCAAGAAGTGCCTACATGAAGGCTTCCCGAGTCCCATGTAAAAGCTTTGTATGGTGGATAGGTGATACCACTCTCATGCGCAAAAAATAAAAGTAAAATTCAGAATGTCAATCTAGAGCGATTCGATAACAACCCACACCGATGAAGAAAGCTTACTGGAGGCTGCAATCAAGACATCTGCAGGAGGCCGACAACAGCACAGACCATCGTGCAGATGTGGCAGACATGCAGCAGAGGCTTCAATCGACAGCACACTACCAACCTGAAGGTTCTTGGAGCTTCTTTCCTGGCGAAGTATGAGTCTAAGTATCTGTACCAGGACCAGATGCTTATATCACGGCTACTGAGGGGGGGGGGGCCATTCAGGACTTCCTGCTTGGACATATCCTAGGCTCTTCTCACAACACCGCCGAGACCACAAACGACCATCATCAGCAACATGTCGTTGCGGAAGCAACTCATCGCGCCTCTCGTGGTTAACGACATCGACGGCAACCAACACAGTTACACGGTCGTCTTTCTTCACCGCTTCCCCGAGTCCATAACCGACGAACAGCTCCGAGACAAGGTTCTCTGCCAAAAGCTATCCAAGAACCACAAGACCCTTCGCGAACAGTTTCCAACAGTGCGCTGGGTCTTCCCGTTTGGCAAAGCCAAGGCTCGGCCGTGGAACAACCTCACGCCGGAGGACAGGACTGCCGTCGGCATGACCAGAGGCGCCATGCCATACATCACCCAGCTCGTTCTTCAAGAGGCCAAGCGCGTGGGTGGCCTTGGTCGGATTGTTCTCGGTGGTCTTGGCGAGGCTGCCGAGGCAGCTCACGAAGCCATGTCTTCCTTTCCCGAGTGCAAGGCCGACGACGACGTGGGCGACGTTGCCCGCTTCATCCAACAGCACTTTCACTCCGCGTGGACCGACCTCACTCAGCTAAAGCTTGCTGGCTTTGTCGGCATGCACGCACAAGACGGCGAGATGACGCGCGACGTCAAGAACCTGGCCATCATGTCAAAGCAGGTCCAAACGAAGCAGAGGGTGAACACAAACATCGTCATCAACATGCCTCACCGATTCATTCACGGCGGCTACAAGGTACAGAACGAGACTTGGGATGGTAAGCGTGTTGACGAGTTTGCCGAGTTTCTCGAAGGCATCGGTGTGTATCGTGTTCCCGACGAAGAAAAGCGCAGCAATGAGAGTCTCACACCCAAGGACCGAACGCCGGTCAAGAAGTGGGACCCCAGAGAGAACTTGAACGATGTACAAAAGCACGCGCTGGAGGTGGAGGAGCAGAAGAAGGCCGACGCCCTGCAGAGGCAAAAGATACTGGTCCGTATTGAAGCTGACAAGGTTGAACGCAAGATTCTCCAAGAGAGGCAGAGACAGAAACGCATGTTCGCGCAAAAGGCAGATACGCAACCCGGGTCTAGATTCACACAGTATGTGAACGTTCTTGGAGGACCCGTCAACGAGAACAACGAATCATTCGCGGCCTCTGGTCAGTCACGTAATCTTCCTGGCTCCGAGTCTCTATACTCTGCGGAATATGCTAATGGCTTCATTTCCAATCAGGCGAACAGTGATGGCGAATCCACTGCCAGTTGGGCCGCGTCAAACAAACTGCAAACCTTCCACCGATGCGAACCTTCGAGGAAGAAAAGCGTGCGAAGAGATCCTTGAAGGAAAGGAAGATACGAGACGGCAGGAACTAATACCCTCATATCTAAGGAGTGAGGTTTTTGGTCCAATCAAGGCTTTTGCTTTGCCGATGTCTGAGAGCGAACCGGACATGGAAAGTAAATGCGGCTGTTGTTTAGATAAACAGTGGTCAGATTGATTGTCAATACCTCGAGCTTAGCGTTTCCGAGTCAGAAGAAGACTCTGATACAGCTCCCAAACTGAACCATGAACAATGATCCTGAAGGAGGCAGGTACAAGTAGATGATGAACTATCTCATTCTTCTCGGCATCCAGAGAGCCCTGTGATGGTCTCCAGTTGAGCTAAACTGTGATTCAACCAACACACACGAGCAGCTCGACCGGAATTCCCGGAAACCACCAACTGCCTTCCTACTTCGCACTTCGGGGAGGCCCGTTCACTCATCTGATCTTCCCCTAACAGCCACACGGGTCGGACAGCGGCTGACGCATGATTGGCACGAGCTCTCGGGACACGTGCCTGAGCATTCGAAATCTCCTCAGAAGCTCTCGCGCAACATCTTATCATGGCGCACCTCCATCATCGCACACCAGAGACGCGACTGGGCGGATGAAATGAACTGCTTCGGAATGTCCAACAGGCACGAAATCGACGCCGAGGGCGACGTCATCCTCAACCTGAGCCGGATGCGCCTAGGCGAGCCTGAGGACGAGGACGAGGAGGAGGACGAAGACGAGGACGAGACGCTGCGAAACGACGAGTTGAGGGTGTCCTCCAAAGTCCTGCGGCTCAACTCCCCCGTGTTCAAGGCGATGCTGGGGGGTGGATTCAAGGAGGGCACAGAGCTCTCCGACAAGACCGGCCCGGACCCGTACGACCTGCAACTCCCCGACGACGACGCGGAAGCCATGTTTATCCTGTGCCAGATCCTCCACCACGTATACGTCGCCGAGAGTCCGAAGCCCGCCTCGCTGGAGAAGCTGGCCTTCGTCTGCGACAAGTACGAGTGCATCGGCGCCCTGAAGTACTGCGGCATCGTCTGGATCAGGGACTGGCTGCAGCAGTTCGACGACGAGGTGCCGCCCATGAGCGACTTTTGCCGCTTGTTGGTCTTTGCCTATGTGATTGACCTGCCGGTCGAGTTCTCCGAGATCTCGTGGAGAATCTTCCTATACCATGAGGGCCCCTTTTCGACGGCATCTGAGCAAGTCAAGATGCTGGTCGACCATCCTCTCCTACGCCACGATGTTATCGGTGAGTGCCGTCTGCGGGATGTCGCTCACCTCTTGTCGCCGTGCTCACGTCGGCTAGATTGTCTGGAGAGGAAGAGGCACGAGGCCTGCAACTCCTTTTATCAAGGCGCGATATGCCCCATGAGGTGGGATTTGGATGCGTCAGATGGCGCATGTTCGAGAGCTGCCAAGGCCCTTGGATACTACGTGGAAACTCTTCACAAGTCTGACCTCCTACCGAGGGATGTCGACTTTTCAAAGCACAAATTCTGCAATTTGTTGGACACAGGTTTGTCTTTTGACTCTGGAATTGTTTTCCTGTTTCACTTCGGGTGAGGCTAATGAAATCCTCCGTAGCCGTCGGCTTACCCAAAATCGCCATGAAAGACTTTCCTTGCATGAGAGAAGCAGGGGTATGTCAGTGTCGATCTAACCGCTACATCAACCGCAACCTAGCGAGCGAAGTCGAGAGGGAAGCCAGAAAGATCATTCAGCAACGGCGCGTGTTCAATTGCCTCGATTGTCTCAGGTCCAACGGCTTGTCTGGGAAAGAGGAGCCATGCAGAGTACCTCACTTGTAGTTATGGGAATCAGACACTGCACATGTAGCAAACGATACTCCAATAGCACGCTTTTGATTCATACTGTCTATAAAATTCGCTATCATACATCCATCATAAGCATGAGGCACATGTCGTGGAACAAATCGATGTATGTAGCGAAAGAGTACAAGTCGCAAGATCACCTACCGCTCCCAATGCAGAAAACCAAACGCCCTTCTATGCAAAACGTCTCGTAGCAACGTGGTGGCTGTTTAGCTCTTTCGATCATGGATTGGTGGCGTCGTTGACGCTATGTTCGTACTCGGTCAATTTGAGTGCCTCCTGCACGTCGGTAACGAAATGAGATCCACCGCCGACGAGGTCGATAATACCGGACTGGCGCATCAGTCGCCAAATGTGGTGACGAGGGTCTGTAGGACCGCGACTGAAAAACACCCGTACTCCACGCTCTCTATAACTGCGCACAATTTCTTCAAGAACCTGGGTGCCGGAACCATCTAGCGAAGTCACACCGTGAATATCAAATATGACGTGCTTATTGTGGTGCTCGCCGCGCAATCTCGGGAGCGCGGGATGAGCCATGCTGGTGCCGTACAACTCCAGGCGTCGCAGGCGAGCCTTGAGTTCACCCGTGTTGGCGAAGGTCAAAGGCTCGGGAATCTTGACGATGAGGCAGCCTTCGATGAACTCCAAGCGATCAGGGTTCAACTCTGCGTTCTCGAAACGGTGTGTTCCCGGGATACGACCAAGAATCTGGATGCGGGGGCGAGTTGAGTGTTTGATGACTTGAAGCAGAGAAAGGCCGACGCCGATGGCCATACCCAGAGTTAGAGAGTAGAATATGGTGGAAACGAAGATGATCGTCATCAATCCCAACTCAATCCAGCCTCGGATGCGCAGAAAGAACGCAATGTCGTGAGGAGCCTCCTCCAGTAGTGAATAGGCAACAACACTGATCATGGACGAAAGCACAGGTTTCTGATACAGTCAGCACGCGTTTGTCATTATCTGGGTGGAAAGCAGCTTACGGGAAGATAGTAAAAGTAGGGCAGCAAGAACAGGATAGCAAGTAGACTAAGGAGACTGAGGAAGATGGAACTCATAGGTGTCTTGCCTCCAGTTTGCTTGTTCAACTTGCTTCTTCCATACCCACCAAAAGCAGGCAGACTCATGAAGCATGCACCCACGATATTGGCAGCTCCAAGCGCGACTAGTTCTCTGTTGGGACTGAGCTGGATACCATGCGGGCTGTCAGAGCTGCTCAAACTCTTGGCGGCGACAGATGACTCAAAGAAACCAAGTAGGGCGATCAAAAAAGAAGTACCCATTGCCTCACGGATGTGCTTCATGTGAGATGTCTGGAATGGCCATCTGAAGGTGAAGACATGTCCAGACGCGGCCTTTACTGGACCGAGAATCTCGACGCCCTTGCTTGCCCAATCGAAACGCCAAGATAGTATCGCAGCGATTAGAACGACAAAAAACCGGTCGGGTATGTACGCGACACCGGGATACTTGGGTGTCATGCGTTTCTTGAGCTCGCGCATGACCATCATGATCACAAAACTGACACCGGCCACGATGAAGGTAAGCTTGTGGACGTGATCAAAGGAAGTGAAGATGAACTCCAGCTTATCCATACTGCTCCCATGGCCTACGCCAGTTTCTGCCGCATATTTGGCGAGACCCAGCTCGGGGATAGCCTGGTCAACCGCAATGACGAAGCCGATGGCAGAGATGAAACCGCGCAAGAACGGTCGGCTGAGTACGCTGTCAAGAAAGCCCAAACGCGCCATGCCCGCCAGAAAGACTGTCGCTCCAGCCATGCCCGCAACGACACCGCAGATCCTGGCTTGCAACTCTGCATTGTATTCCGCGTCTTTATCATGGTCGATGCTGCCTCTGACTACGGAGCCAACCAGCAATGATCCAGCAGCTTCAGGTCCAACGACCATCTGTGGCGCACTGCCAAAGATGGCATATACCAACGGGTTGAAGACGAAAGCGTAGAGTCCGTTGATCGGAGGAACGTGGGCAAGGTTGTCAGCGAGGGAAAGGGCCATCGGCAGGTACAGAGACGCAAGGGTCAGCGCTGCGACAAGATCTCCCTTCAGGTACGAACACTTGTATTGGGGAAGCCAGGTGAAAAGCGGGATGTAGTAGGAGAGATACCTGTGGTGCATCGTCAGTTCAATCCTGTCACGGACAGAGAGGCAGGCAGGAACTTACATCCAGACGGTGTCCTTGAAGCCAGCTTGTTCCGCCAATGTTCTCGAAGTAGTCATCTTCCTGCTCTTGATTTTTCTGATGAAGCGCTTTCTCCAATGGTCATCGCCAGTGATGGTGGTGAGCATGGAGTCGAGGATCGGAATCGAAGACGCAGAAGAAGAAGGCCTGTCGAATTCGGCGCTTCTAGCGCTCCCGGAAGGACTCGCAGGTCGCGGCGAAAATGTGCCATGGGTATATGGCGGGTTGTCGACGAGCACGTTCTGCAATAGTGTCGTAGATTCAGTCGAGGGGAAAGTATGCGGTCGGTTGAGGCTGGTCGTGAGGGCTCGCGGGGTTTCTCGACCAGCGTTATCGTCGGGGAGCGGTGTCGGGGTGGCCAGCGGCGTCGCGTCTTCACGAGTACTCATGTACTCAGACTCGACGCCGATAGAACCAGCGAAAGATGCGGCGCCGGGAGACTGGACAGGCGCTGAGCCCATGGTGTAGCTTTGGCGCAATCCGCTTGGGTTGGTGGGCAAATGCTGTTGCGAAGATGGGCTGCGATTCGGCTGAGGTCGACCTCCCGGCATTTTCGTAAGCGTGTTGGAAACCTGAAGGAGAAAAAAAAAGCCAACGAGTCGCTATGGAAAGTCGGCGGGAGACATGCGAATGACGACAGTCGAGTTTGGCGGGGCGACGAGGCTAAATCCTTCGAAGATTATATTGTTCTCGGGTCGTCAGCAAACCACCTAGGTCCTTCTTGTTTCCGGAAGGTTGCAATCAACGTCTCAGGGTCCTGTGAAGACGCCGGGGAAAATGAAGAAGGACCGGGCTGGCGGGCGACGGGTAGACACGGATTGACGGGTATGGTTCTGGGCAACACAGGACGTGACAGAACAGACGGTGATACAGGCGGTTGACGAATGGCTTGTATTAGTTCGGTGGTGGGATGCCAGGCAGGACCATGGTAAGATAATTTGTCACAGCCCTCGCTCGCTCGTCCTTTGTTCAGGCGATGGCGACGGAGATGGAATCTGCTATGGCATGGATTGACGAGTTGGAATTTGATCCGAACCGGGAAAGCGACAATCAAGGGCCCTGGGTTTGCGGCTTTTAGTCACGATCGGGTAGGTATCGCGGCTGCGAGTAGATGTATGGTCGGTGAATGCTGCTATCTTTCTGCAAGGATCAGCATTCCGTAGTGATAGTCGCTCTGGCTGATGTGCCATCAGTGCGCCTGGACCAGCATCAATTACACTTTTCCTATCCGTGTATCTGTATATGTAAGCGAAACTCGATTCGATTCGACGATATTGGCGCAAAAAGGACCTGCCTGTCTACCAGCCTAGGGCACCTGGTACCTGGTATGGTAAGGTACGTAGATGCAGCCTGGAAGACCGGTTGGTCCTGCTGTTACGTACTGATTGCCATATTCCGGTCCTCTCCGGGTAAGGTAAAGGGTAAAGGGCAGCTGGGGCCGTCGGCAAAACGGCTCCGTGCTGAACACGAGCACTACAGGTGGTCCACCTAGTCCTGAAGAAGCACACCGCCTTCGTAGGTAATCTGGGATAATGCCTTAGACACTGGATAAGGTAATGCACGTTTCGATGTACGGCCCCTCTCCGACCCCTCTCCGACCCCTCCAGCCTCCACCTACCGATTGCCCCGCTAGTGGAAAGATGCAAATCCTAAGGTAATGTTCGACAGTTGCCCTTGTCAACTTTTGCCGCATACTAGAATATCTTTTTTGATAGCTGCGTAGCATGCCCCCGGAAACCTCCCTGCTGAGCCTGTTGAGGAAATCAACCTACCTTGGCAGTCTACAAAGTCAAAGTTTGAGGCTTTCCCCGAGGCTGTCATCAAGGGACAAGGGAACAGGCAAAAGCGATGACTTAAGAGTCTGGCACACTCCTCAAGCATACGTATGAAGTGTGAAGTGAGCCATCTTTATCGTGGCATTGGATACGCACACATTGGATGAGCAGCAACACAGGTTAATCGAGATCAATCAGGCTTTCTACGTCATCTGGCAGCCCCGTGCCCTGATCGTATGCGACGATGACCTTTGGGCATGGATCAGGATATTTCGTTGGCAGCTTTTAGAAACGTAACTTCTCCGTCCCTCCGCCATCTCTCTGGCAATACCTCACTTTCCAGTATTTCAAGGCCCGGTGATCAACCTGCCGTATCAGTCGATTTCTCAGAATCGACATCGCGGTGTTCCTTCATCCTCCGCGAACACGGCGGGACCCAAAAACGGCACCTTCTACTCATCACTCCCACAACAGTCACACAACAACCATCACAGCGACACATATCGTCGCCGGCACTGCGTGGCTTCCACCGCCGTATCAAAGACAGAGCACGTCTTCGCCCTACACACGATTCCGCTCGAGTGCGACATTTGGTCGGTCGATGACTACCTTCCCACCGCCCCGGTCTCACCGTACTTCCACTCGTGAGGCCGAGTCCCGGACTCCTGTTCCTGCGTTCCGCCGTGGTTGGCACAGGTAAGCGGTCTCCTACCATGGCTTCTCAGTGCGTCCTCACTCTAACAATGTTCCAGGCCTGCTTCGGGAACAACTGGCCCTTGGTCAGTGCCAGCTATCGTCTTCGTCCTTGGCCAAGGTACGGGAGATAACTTAAGATGCTCGAGCAGCGTACAGGTTTGCAAGGCGGCTGAGGACATCAGACGGTGCCCCTGCCAAGCGTTAAGTCAACGTCGGCGGGGGTAGTGACGGTGTTCTCATCGCTGAGACATATCTACAACCATCGGAGTGCTAAATAACTGAAAAGGGCTTTTCATGGCATCTTTGACGGCTCACCACTGTACGCCACCTCCCGTTGCTACGCTCTCAGTCACTGGCATTACCAACTGTCATCACTCCTCCTTCGAGAGTTCCGTGTTATTGATACCGGAGCCAATTACCGAGGTACACGTACAGCGCCATCTATCAGCGCCGGTATATGTGGGAACGACATCGGCTAGCACCCTCAAGTCTTCCACCTCGAAATGATACTATCCGACGGATCCAAAAAGCACAACCTTCAGCAACCCACCGTGCCAATCCCAGAGGACGGGAACACCGAAGTGCTTCTGCGGGGATGCCTCTATGATTACTACTTGTATCGTAACGAGTTCCCCGATCTCGTCGGGGAGATCGACTCAGGTTACGAGTGGCCCCCAAACTGATGCATCGAAAGAGAGGACCAGAAAGTGGCGGCCCACGGCCATCATACAGGGCAACGCAGACGACTGACGTCGATGTTGCAGTCAGAAACCACATGATTGAGTGTTTGGGGGAGGATAAGGTAAAGCTGTTTCCTTACACAAGACCAGCCGCATCGTTACGAAGCGACGAGGTTTCTCGAAGAAGACGGCAGCGACGGGATGGATGCTGCCAGGCCGGCTGTTTCCAATTTGGAGGCTGAGGTTGCTCCACTCTTAAGCCACTGACATTGTGTCACCCGAGTATGGCGAACTCGAGTCGGATAATGCTGCACTCTGAAGGCCAGTAGGTATTCATTAGAGAGGGAGGACTGTCTACATGTGAGCTTCTGTCCAAGTCCTCACCCGAACCCCCTAATGAATTGCACATAGAAAAGAAAAGCCCTCTGTTAGACAAGGAAGCCATAATCTCACCTCAACCCCTGAGATGTTCTTCAGGATGCATAAGATTCAGCAGCTAAATCACCTAGGCTCTTCGCAGCCTGCCAATCTAGAACACAGCAAACGACGCCAACCCCGAATCTAGGCACACTACTAAACCAGGTCCATAGGTCCGACTTGTGATCACGCACACCACAGCTCACCAGCTTTCGTTACTGGTGAAGAGAGAGAGAGAGAGGGGGGAAGAAAGGCATGCCTGCAGATTCCCGATCCCGAACCAACAAGCCCGCCAAGCGTCGTGATTGGTTTCCGCCCCCCGGTGCCGCATGGATGTCAACCTCAGAGCTGGGCGCTTCCAGTGCCAATCCCCCCCCCGCAGTTTCGAGGAAGGGGGGTAGGGGGATGGTTCACAATCTCGTCACGTCACATCACATCCCAATCCATCACACAGAGCTTCCGATATTCGGGTGCCCGAACGACATTGCGAGATTTCGTCCTCGCCCACATCAGAAGGTGATCCCGCTATCCGTCAACAACAAGAAGTGAGAAACAGGAGCCGGGGCTTGCATACTCTTGACGAATCACTTCGTCGGTCTCGAATCCGTGATTCTGAGGGAGTTGGCACACACTTGTCAGCTCGGGCGAAAGAGTGCAGACAGCACGTTCATTAGCGAAAGGCGACAGTGCCGCGTATGACATGGCGCGATGTTCCTCGCGGTAGTAACCTACCCACCGTACCATTACCCTCGTCAACCGTCGTGACTATGTCGCAAACGAATTCCCTGTGTGATAACCTTTCGTGTCCTCGAATTTGCTCCTTCACAGACTACCTCCGGCAGTCTAAGCATACCCAAACTCCCAAGTTGACTTGTCCACAAACTTCTCCATCTCATCAACCCCGCTTCCAATCGTTACATACATATAAAAGAGGACCGGGGGAAAAAAACCCCCACAAATGACCGCACCTTCACTCACCAGGCTACTGGGCTGGACCATCACCCTCAGCCTCGCCGCAATCGCAGCCGGAACACCCGGAGAGATCCCCCGGGCCGTGGCGCACCTGGACGGAACCACTTCGATAACCCTCGCCGGTCGCAGGCCGAGATTCAACCCGCGGCGGCTCCAGAGGCACGACGAGGTCAGCCCGCCTCGCGGAAGGCTTCCCCTTTTCCGCCGGCAGGGACGAGTGGTGCGGCGGAGTGGCCGAGGACCCGGCGACCCGGGGCGACCGACCTCTCGGCGTCTGCGCCGTCGGCCGCGGATTGCAGAGCCCTCGTCGACTCCCTAGACGACAGGGACGGCTTCTGGACTCTGCAGCCGGGCGTCTTTGGGGACGACTGGGCCCGCATCGCGAATTCGCGGACTTGTAGCTTCGCGGCGAGGTATGCCGACAACGGGAGCGCCTCGAGTTTGATGAGGATCGGGACGAACGACGTCCGGTTCTATATAAGCCGCTACGCCGTGCTGGAGAAGGACGGGAAGTTGGGCTTGCAAGGGACTGTTCAGTGCAACAACGATGAGAAAATGCTTTTTGTGACGTGGGGTTTGATTCGTAGCTAACGAAAAGGCCTAAGTGAACATCTGGCAAGAAATGATATCAATGACAGGTCCAACCACCAGCCGAACGGGTTAGTCAAATACTCATTTTCATTCTCCTCTTGCTTCTCGTGCACTATCTGCCCGCACATTACACCACCTCGTTGACAAATAAACCAGCCATACCTTGGCCTGTGCCAATGCACATGCTGGTCAAAAGAATCTTCTTCTTCGTCCTGCGCAACTCGCTCAAACCAGTAACAATCTGCCTAGCACCCGTAGCACCGAGAGGATGACCCAGGGCGACGGCACCACCGCGCGGGTTCATCTTGGCCCAGTCGACACCAAGCTTGTCACGGCAGTAGACAGCCATGCTAGAGAAGGCCTCGTTGATCTCGACAACGTCGATGTCGGCGAGGGACAGGTTGTGTTGAGCCAGCAACTTGGGAATAGCGACTGATGGGCCGATACCCATGATGCGGGGAGCCAGACCGGCGACGGTAGAACCGACGTACTTGGCCAAGATCGGCTGGCCCAGCTTGACGGCAGTAGAGCGCTTCATCAAAAGCACGGCCGCAGCTACCATGCGTCAGTATTTGGGAAAATCGACCGGGGCATCAGGTTAACAACACTCACCTCCGTCAGTGACCTGACTTGCGTTACCTCCTGTGGTGGTAGGACCCCACTGCGGGAAAGCAACCCGAACCTTGCCAAGGCTCTCGGCGGTGGTACCCGGCCGGATACCCTCGTCTCTGGTAAGCGTAACCTCCTTCGTCTCGCCGTCGGGCCCGACAATCTTGGTCTTGATGGGCACGATCTCGTCATCAAACAGACCGGCCTTCTGCGCCCGCTCAGCCCTCTGGAAACTCTCTGCCGCATACTTGTCCATCTCCTCACGGGTGATGTTGAAGTCGCGCGAAACGTTCTCCGACGTCCAGCCCATGGGCTGCATGCAGTCGGCGGACTCCTGCGACTGACTTATGACGGCTTCGTCGAACGGCTGGTCCAAGGCGTCGCCGCCAATGCTCATGCTCTCGGCGCCGAGCGCGACGCCAACCTCAATCGAGCCGGTGGTGATGGCGTGTGCAATGTCGGCGGTGGCCTTGAGGCCGGAGGAGCAGAATCGATTCACGGAAGACGCGCCAGCGGTATTCGGGAAGCCAGCCGCGAGGGCGGCAGCGCGGAGCTTGTAGGCTGCCTTGGTATCAGAGACCTGAACGGTGGGAGAGTCAGCGGGACTGTGGGCGAGCTACGGGAGGGTTTGGAGGCTATATTGTTACGCACATTCCCCATGCAAATGTCCTCTACCAACGCAGGGTCCATCTTGGACCTCTCGCGAACCTCCTTGAGGAGGGCGTAGATCATGTACTCGAGGCTCGTGTCCTTGAAGCCGCCCTTCTTGGCCTTAGCCAGCGGGGTGCGGATCGCTAACGTGATGACGATATCATCGGGGTTCTTGGACTGGCTGTACAATGAATTGGCGTCAGCTTGCGGTCTGAGACTTTCGGAACAGAAGCCGAGTGATGTCCGGCCTGTGTTTTCCGGCGATCACATGCAGGCATCACATACATTTGGTTGATGGCGCTACCTGGGGCCAGGTGCTTCACAATGGAGCCGATTCGTTCGAGAGCCATGGTTGCTGGTGTCGGCC
Organism: Colletotrichum euphorbiae; assembly: GCA_037178605.1. Classification (NCBI taxonomy): domain Eukaryota; kingdom Fungi; phylum Ascomycota; class Sordariomycetes; order Glomerellales; family Glomerellaceae; genus Colletotrichum; species Colletotrichum euphorbiae. Next base: position 61,441 of record JAXCEF010000192.1, read on the forward strand.
GGATGATGCAAGACGAAGACGACAGGCTGGGTCAGATGGCGACTTTTCGAGAAGAAGAAAGGAGAATGTGCGGACGGTAAACAAGCTCGAAAGTTTTGCCGTCGGTCGTGAAAGGAGGGGGGGATGCCGGTAATGTAGGTAGCTGAGGCATGGTTTGCGTGCCGACTGCCGGCAATCGCGTCGGGTTCGGGCCTCCTGGGCCTGTTCCAGTCCCCAGACGCAGCGCTCCAGGCCCGTCCAGTGGCTGTGGGGGACGCAATTGGACCGAGGCATCTCGGCCAGCGAATCGGCCAGTAGCAATCCAGCGCACCGACCATGGTAATGGGGATGCCGTGGAGTCTGGGGTGCAGTAGCGCGACTGATAGCATGTGTTAGCGGTTTGGCCGAGACGAACAAATAATCTACTAACATCAACTACCCACTCCCCAGCCCCAAGCTCCCTGCCGCGTGCCGTCCGTCGGGTCATCTGCCGCAATGATTCTAGTAAACAGAGTTTCCCGTCAGACTCCGGGGGATGGTGGGAGCACTACCAAGAGTTGGAGCGGCATCTACAGCTTGAAACCACCGACAAGTCAGGCTTTAGTGAAAACGCTCACGATGGAACACGTTCAGATCACGGACGTCTCTACATCTCTCCAGCACTTGTCTACAGAGAGCGGCAATGGCGTTTCTCTCCTTATTTTGAGTTGAGCGGTATGCCTGGCGGCGTCCCCCTTCAGTCACGCCGTTGACACAGACTCGTCAACGTGCTCGAAGTACTCATCGCCGGCCAGCGTCCATCCGAGAATGCATTCGAACATGGCAACGCTCTCCGACCCCTGGATGTCACTGCCAAGCGCACCACTGCGCTAGTCTCACGCTGATGAAAAAAAAAAACCCCCCCGAAATGTTCTCTGATCGACAATCTGCAGCGGGTGCCATCGGCTGAATCGCTGACCATTGTACTAAACAAAAGTCTCGACACCGGCAGCTGTCGTGGTGTTGTAGATGGTGGGTAAGACGGGATACACGATCGAGAGGTTGAGAGAACCCCGGAGGAAACCATCCTAGCTGTTCGTCAGATACTAAACTTTTCATAGTTGATCCCAGTGTTGTGCCGGTATACTAGACGAGTTGAGCACACGTACGGTATTGGATAGTTATCTCTTCTGAAGTCAACAACAAGATAGGCTTTACCGGCCTGCCTGCCGTCTTTGATCCACTGAAGCAGGTCTTCTCGCGAGATGAAAGGCGGTGTTTTGGTAGGGGGGTTGTTGATCACGTCTCGTCTCGCGGCTTATTCTCCAAACTCCCATGAGCGGGTGACATTACCATGCATGTCAAGTTGATGACTCGGCTGTTGGAGATTGAGAGGCAAGTAGACAGAAGCGGAACCTGGGTTGATTTATATCAGCAAGGTCGCAATAGTCTCCCCCTTGCTTTCGCCATGAGCATGCAGCATCGAAGAATGTACGCCGCGTTGAGCGATGATGATCATGACGGTGTTTCAAGCATCGAAGGCCGTCCACCAAAAAAGGGCACTGCATGACACTGTCTGCAAATCGCTGGTTGTCTCTACAGAGACCAGGCCGTGACTTGCCGACGAACACCTTTACCGCAGAACCAGAGACCGGTGTCTTTTCGCTCAACATAGTCTCTTCCAGTACGCGAATAGGGGACACCAATAACATCATAGCAGTTGAAAATCCGTTGCTTTAATAAATGATGCAAGGTAAGACGTCAAGGTGGTCGTTACCTTTGATGATATCCCACACCGGACCTGAGTCCACCGGAACTAGACCCCCTGGTTTCTTGCAAAAGCGAAATGGATTACGGGAAATACCTATTATCAGCGTGTAAACTTTGAAGAACAACAACGCCAAGGGCGACGACCACAATGATGACGGCGAGATTTGGACCTCATGCCTGTATGGTCAAGGCTCAGTTCGAGTTCATGGAGACGTTATTCATCATGTAGGTTGATATATATACTCATGGCTTCTATCCAATCAATACAAAGCTTGCGATCGACACCGATCACTTGGGCCATGTATCTAGAACAGTCTATGACTCCAGCCCAGGGATAAGACATTAGCAGTATGCAATGGTCTGGGGCTATGTTCCCATATATCCGTCCGTCTATATCATACGTGAATGTGTTCTCTGAGGTAGGGCTGGTTCCCATCCAGCGTTTGCAAAAGGCCTTCATCAGCTCATTGCTCTATGAGTCAACTTCAAATAACGCCGCACACATGACACTTGCCATTAGAAAGTAAAGACCACAACTGCAGAAACAACGGTCGCCGCCAAGGCTGCAAGTAGCGGCGTTCCTTGCCGCACTCCACTTCCAGATTGCGGGTTAACTCCAGTGGCGCTGAAGCCCAGGTACCAGGAGCCAATGTCGGTCAGCTTGCCGTCGTTATTCAGGAAGGTTGCGTTGGGCCCGACATTGCTGGTCTTTGAACGGAAGGCACCGAAGTAGGTGTATCGCCCGACGTAGTCGAGCCGGTCGAAGTACTCAGCACTCATATTGTAGTACTCCTGGGTAGCGGCGAGGTCCTGGTGGGCGTAGGCGTATTCGGTGACCCAGATGCTGGTGTTGGGGAAACTAGAAGCTGTTAGAAACGCCAGCTGAGCGAGATGGATGGTAAGGAACGTACGCGGCTCTGCGTTCGCCAATGTGACTAGCCAATCCGGCAAAGTTATCATACCAGTGCACGGGAAGGAAGTCGAAGGTGCAGTTTTTCTTGTCCCCTCCGGTACTGATCAGATCGGAACAGTTGCCCACGAATTGTTGCAGCCAGGGCAGGCCAGCCGGGGCACCGGTGCAGGCGGGCATACCAAGCTTGACACCCATCTCTCCCAGAGGTTGAAAGTTGGCAACCCAGGCCTTGGCGGCATTGGCGGGGGTGATGTCGCTACCGCCATACTGCGTGGGGCCGTCCGGCTCGTTGAAGCCCAGAACGTGGGTAATGTTGACACCCTTATCCTCGATCAAGCTCTTGACTGACTTCAAAAAGGTGGTGTCTTCGGGGTTGGATGAGATACCCCACATCATGGGAACGAACTCGAAGTCGACCTGGGACTTGGAAGCAAAGGCGGGGCTCGGAATGTCCTGGTAGTTGTAGTACCATGTCAAGTCGGAGCCGGCCTGGACCCAGACCTGGTTGTCCTGAGGCCAACTGGGGTTTGGTGTGAAGACGAGACCGCGTTTGGATGACCTCGTCTGGGCTGCCACGAGGGGCAAGAGGGTGAGGAGGAATGTGGAGAGCATCGTGGGCGGGAGAAGTGGGTGAGACCGGGTTCCCAAGGCCGGGGCAACGGGTTTCGGGGAGGGATGGGACGAGGTCGATCACGGCGGCTTACGGCGGTCGATGCACGGGGGGTTGCCGCAAGAATGCCCCGCGATACTGGACAATGAGACGAACAGTCTTGCAGGAAGAATTCTTACTACGGATGCCCGGTTGAATGAGCGTCGGGGGAGGGGGGCAATTTGCTGATTGTCGTCGAGGCACAAAGGCAAGCCGAGACTAGCAATACAAACGAACGAAAACAGGAAATGAATCCTGAAAATGAAGGGAGGGAGGGTGAGGGTAAGGGTGATGGTGATGGTGAGAAACGAGCGAAAGCAAGTGGTGAGCAGAGAGCGGATGAGATTGGGAAGGGCGACATGGGAGAAGAGGGGGAGAAGGAGGAAACAAAAGTGCTTCGTTTCCTTAGGTTGTTCTTGTTCAATGTCTCTCGGCCGCCAGAGATAGGCGCACTTGGCCAAGCGACCTCAGACCTGAGAAGAGGAAAGTCTCGAACGAAACTTAGGAGCCCATCCCGTTGGTTCCACCATCTGGCTGGCGTTGGCGTCGGTGTCGCGGCGCCGATGGCGTTGCTGGTGCAGGCGCAGCGACGGGATGGACGGGGAAAGGGAGGCAGGCAGCCAGCGCCAGTGCCCGGTGATTTGCAGCCGGAGTCTGTGATAAAATCGGCCAGGTACCTACCTACCTTAGGTACCTATGTAATACCTAAGCGGGACCTCTCGATAAGGGAGTTGTGGCAGCCATCCTTCCCGTTTTGGGCGGCAGATGCTCAGCTCGGTATGCTTGAATTGCTGCAGTAGGCAAAGTGCAGCCAATAATGGAATGAGAGGGCAATAAAATGCCACCAGCTCGCCAGCGACCAAGCTGAGGTCCTTGCGAGCGATCGAGTCGCAAGTCCTGCCTCACCAACAATGAGCGTTATTCATCCTCACGAGAGACGAGGCCCACGAAATGCGGCCTTTGTCCATTGGACTTGGACTTGATCTTGGCAATGGGACCCGGATGCATCACCCAAGGTTGTTCGATCATTTGATGGATCATGGCGTCCTCCCAAGCTTGGGCTTGCACAGATGGACTTGGCCAAGTCAGCCTGTCTGGTTGATCAACGCCGCAGGGACGCTTGGAATCAAAGCCGTTGCTTCTCTCTCCTTGCCTCCCTAAGGTACGGTACGAACACACAGGGTGTACCTTGTCTTAGTGTGTCTCTTTGTTTCGTGGTGTGATAACGCTATTCTCTATAAGTCATCATCAGATGAGAATCAACAGATGTATCAAATTGATGAATGGAAGAAAGGGAAAAGACGATGGAGGAAAAAAAGAAGGATGGAAACAAAACCGCCGTTGTTCCTTCCTCGTGGTGGTGGAATACGACATTGGAAATCTCATATGCCTGGACCTAGCAGGTACGTACGGATGGATACCCCAGGGCCCCTGCGCACGCCGAGCGCCACTCAATCAAAAGAATTTCCGGGTCCAGACCCACCAGACCCGCAGCTTAAACTCGATCAAGCATGGTCTCCCCTCACCCCTCCCGGATCCGGGCCCGTCGCTTTCAAAGCTCCCGTCCTTCCCTTCCCTGCCATGCATCTCATTCACTCCCCTCGACGATCAAATTGTTCCTGAGGTGCTTTGTTTGGTCCCTCGACTACCTGACTACTGCGTCATGGTACTGGCGCTATTGACCGTGGCAAGGCACGCCAGGAACACACACGCATTAGACACGAGCCCAGGTAAGCTGGGGCTGCAGCAGCATCATTCATGTGTCCGCTTGATCCGCGGTTCTTTCTCGAAGTCTCTCATCCTCCCTTCCGCCCCTGAGAGCCGCATAAACCAACACACAACGTTGGCCCCCTTGCTTACCAGACGCGTGCCAGTCATATTGCAACGGCTTTTCTTTACCGGCTGCCAGCCAAACCGGCTTCGCTGAGACTGCTGATGATACCCAAGACACCACAACCACTATGTCCCAGGACACCATCGATGCAAAACCCAGCCACGCCGATGCATGCTTCGATGAGACGAGCAACGGAACCGAATTTACGACGAGGCTACTCTACTGCATCAAGGCCCTGGAGACACACGCTTGAAGTCGAGATGCAGCTTCTGCACCGGAAGCCCAACGATCGCCAGCCTGTGCCTGGCCTTGGTTAGCAGTGAGCAATTCTTCGCTCATGATCCCAAGCCCAGCCTTCCCCTGCTTCACATGTTCGATTCATTCTTCCTTCCTTCCTACACTAACAACAATCATCATCATCGCTCGCGGACCAGATCAAGTCGACTGGAATAGCTACCATCCCCACAAGTCTTTGATTCTCGCGGTACTAATCATCCCCGTCCGTTCCAAGTGTCTTCTTTCTTCGAATCACCCTTGGTGCATTGTCATGTCTTCCCTGAAAACCGCCTTTGAAGTTGGCCACAACCGCTTCACCAAGAGCCACCGTGACCATATCTAAGTCGATGTTGCTACCTTTGCTTCCCAAACTTTTTTTCCCCATTGTTCTGCGTCAAGCTTCACTGCGTATCGATGAACCAGTAGTGCAACGCCAATCTTCTCTCTCGCCGTCGTCCTGGGTGTTACTATAGGCCATCTGACTCCCATTTTCATCCCGCGACTGATAGCATCATCGTTTCCCGGCCCGATCCGCCCGCGATGCGCAGCGAATCACGGAATGGATTTCCTCTCGACGTTAATGAGTATGATGCCCCGGGACAGGCATGTCTGGAACCCGCATGGATGGACCGGCTGTATACATCCATGCACTGGTTCCAGGACGAGCCATGGACGAGATCAAACCAAGTCCAGGAGCGTCCCTACGAGCATTCGAAAAGCGAATTGCACTGGGAATACCTAGCGGGAGGAGACGACAATCTGATTCCCGACGTCCATGGAGAGCCAGAAGCCGAAGAAAGAGGTCGAGAATGCGTGGAACGACGCCCATCAACTCATGGAATCCGGCTTCAACGTAAACCTCATCACCACCTATCTTGGCTTCTTCACAGATGCGGTTGAGGATGAGGCAACGTAGGAGCTGTAGGTCGCCGAGATCCTCCAGGTTGAGAAAGGGCAGCATGAATAATCTTGGGTACTCTTTGCGATCAGGCAGTGACTCGTTTTCGAAGACGGTACGGACGATGTCCAGTTGGTAGATTCGATGCGGTCCGGGGTTGATCTGGGGATCCGTGTCGGATGGAGCCGCGTTTTCGTAAATTTGGACGGAATCCACACAAGAGCCGCGAAAGACTCGAAGATATTCGCGGACGTCGATATTACGGACGCTCGCGGGCCGACAGGTTTTGTCAAATACGCTGTCGTAGTCCACCCGGTAAGGCCCAGTCTGCGATGATGGACCGGATGGCCTCGAGGGCGCAACCTCGAATACCCGCGCCCATGAAGCGTTCACTATGTCACGACGCTCTGTGACATGAACCATGCTCAAGAATTCGCGCGAGCCGACTGGGAGGGCTGTCATCTGGGCTTCGCTACCAAGATCTGCCAAGGGCCGCATTGCGATAATTGGTTCATGGGGGTTCCCCCCGAACAGGAAAGAAGCTCCGCCGTGACCGGACCAAGCTGCCAAATCTACAGCAACTACCCTGTCGTCTACAAGAATCCCACCAAGGCCGACGTAGACTCTGACTTGTTCAGGTCACTCCGACGGACCGGTCGCATCTACAGCTACGATGACGGCCTGACCGTGCTCGCCGTACAAGCCTTCACCCTACGCCTGGTCACATCGTTGGCCCAGGAGGTTTCTCGGCGAGTGGAAAAGATCCGCGCAGACGGCTTGCCTCTCAACGGCCATGAATTATCGAGACGCCTTGGAATACGGAAGGCCCATACATGGCAGACAATTCCGCCCGAAATGCTAGTTTTCGATGTCGAAGGGATTGGACTGGTTGCACACCGCCAGTTTTTCCCGCCCTCTGCCTCTGCCTCCTCGTGGGACAAAGAGTACGAAGCGGCATTTAGGGAGCGACTCAAATTTGCAAAGGAATACCTGCGCGTGATATGGCACGATCCTTTGTTCTTCCAACAAAACATCCGGGCCCAATTTCGGCAGCATTACGATCATATCACCGAACCGTACTGGCTTGGTCCCGACGGGCGCTTGCCGCACATCAGGAACACCGACATTGATGCGAAGAAGGCCCTCGTTAATGACCTGATCCGACGTGTTGTCAAGTGGACAGTGTTCCAAGTCGAGATATGGCAGTGCCTCATCGACAAGCTCAACAACCTACGCGACACTGCCCGGGAACACGGCGTCAGCCTCGATGATCGACAAGGAAGCCTGCACCTCCAAGGCGACGTCAGGGAAGCGTGGGTGGACTTGGGCTACCACGCACGCTGGATTCTCGCATCTAAAATCGACGACGTAGTCTACCATGGCGGCGTGCTCGCTTCCCATTCCATCAGAGACCACTTTCAACGTGAGACGACCTGGGCGGAGATGAAAGGCCAGATTCCTGGTGACGAATGGACCCTGCCGAGGTGCGTTCACGACAAAATCAAAATTTCCGAAAGCTGGCACCTCGGAGAGGACGAAGCGATCAAAAATCCATTTCGTCTGGACGACCACGACCACACGGACAGCTTCGACGACACGTTGGCCTCAGCAGTCTCCATGCTACTCATTGGTCTCAAAAATTCATACACGATGGGATGCATCGGCGTCCCCAAGTTGATCCAGGCAATGCACACCGATCAGACCCAGAAGCACCGAATCCTTGGGGTCCAGCCAATGGTCAGCGAAGACTACAAAGCTATATTCTGGTGCGGTCTGCTGAGCCAACGAATGGAGGCCATCCAGCTTTTCTCGGAGGATCTCGCGAATCCAGCGAACAGGGCGCACCGACAAGCTTCGAGCCCGATCTGGCCATTCATGTCTCAGTACCACGATGTCCCTTTCGAGGTGCACGTCGAGGAGAAGACGCTGAGAATGATCCATTGGTCCCTGGGAATCACCTACCACCCATACTCGACCATAGATCAGCGTTGGCCTGTGGGACTTGTCCACCAATGGCTCACTGACTTTTGGAAAGATATCTCACGGTGGTTGTCGGAGCCCGACACGACTCCCGCTGAGAACGATTTCGTCGGGCAGAGCGGTTTATCTCTAGGTATTGCCGACAGTCGAGCCGATGATGGGCTTGAAAATTCCGTGCAGGCGTTGGGGAAAATGCACATCGAAATTGACCACACTGATGCATCTACAATTGCGGTCGAGGCATCAGAGATGATAATTGATGGCGGAGAGACGAGCATCGCTCGGAGAACTCTGGCTCGAATCGATGATGCTCATGCGATGTCGGGGGTACAAGTAGGTCAGGATCAAATTGAATATGTGGTAGACTTTGCTTCCAAGAATCTCGGGGCCTTCGTTCCGGACGACGTCGATCGCGACTTATATAAGGCCGATGACATAATAGCCGCTGCGACTTCGCTTCTCCGCCAGACCTTGCTACAGAACGCACGCGAGCGGAACCACACCGGCACAAGTCAGAAGAGTCATTGGCAGCCCGCTCAGAAGGAAGTCCGATGTGCGAATACAAAGAGGACGAGGAAGCGTCGGCGGAAGGGCACATCAATGCAGCCATAGCAATGCCCCAAATCCAGGATTGAAAAGATCGCGAAAACGAAGGACGCAAACGTGCGACCTGAAGCTCTTCTGCAGCACTTGAACTATCTCGAGAGGGTGGGCTGCTACCCGGTAAAGGACGACTACCACGTCGTAAGGATATGCGGCGCCATCACCACACTCGGGCCCGAAAGCTACCGAGAGCCAACCGATATTTTCCAACCCGCACCCGACTCCCGAAAAAAGATAACATGTGCTAGCCACACCAGAGATAAAACCCTTCGTCTGGTTCAGGAACAGATGGCGGAGGAAAACGCACTCGTCGACTTCATTGAGCAATACTTCAGTGAGCAATCGCAGGAGGACACCCCCGTCGGACTCAAGAAGAAGGACTGGCAGGTGATGGACATCCTGCTGGGGGACGTTCAGGGTGAGGTCAGCTACAAAGAAGTCTTTGACTTTTGTTGCCACCTCGGATTCAAGCTTCAGAATCGACAAGGTTCTCGCCTGGCTCTCCTATGGTGTTCAGACTGCCTCTTCGAGCGACCGGCACACGCGACGACCTTTGTTGTTCATCCAAGGCATGGCGGCGTTACCCGTAGAGTTGACATAGACTACGTCGGAAGCTTCAAGAGGGTATTCATGGAAAGCTGGAACCTCACCACAGATAGAACCGAGCAGCTGTACGGACCCAGATAGCCGCTGTGTGGGAGCGCCGGTCCGAATGGCTAGTTTTTTTTTCCATTTCCCGTAACGAGGGGCCTAGACAGACGAGTCTCATGTTTCGCTGCCTCCTTGTCTGAAGAGGCTTTTCGAAGCACGCGAACGGGGAACGTGGAGAGGATCATCAGAGCAAGCCGGGGCGATTTTGGGCGGGGAGTGGGGTTAACGTTTAGGAGTTTCGGCGTTTTTGAATACTAAGGTACTAGAAGCCTCTACTGTTCACACCGAGCAGTGGACTCTGCATCATGAACTCTTCTTCCCCTCGGCCGTTTCAGCCCACCACCACCTCCGCTCGCGGCATCAAGACCGACGACCAGCCCGTCCCTCCACGTCCACATCGGCCTCAGCCTGCCCTTCCGCCTGTCCCTGAGCCACCTCCTCCTCCCTGGTGGACGTCGGCCCCGACTGAGCTTGCCGTCTCGCGAGTCTGACCCTTCTCATCGTTTTCCTGACGTCGTACGCAAAAAAAGACAGAAAACCCACGAGAAGAATGACCGTACCGACGAGGATGAAGATGAGCTGCGACTCGATGACTTGCATGTTTGATGGTCACGGAAAGTGTATGGCGTCGATTTTGTTTGTTGTAGTAAATCCACGTCTGTCTATGGTTCGATGGATTACGAAAAGTCACAAGCGGCCTTTCTGTTTTTCTTTTTCCCTTTTTTTTAAGAAAAAAACCATGACATCGTACGATGCCGCGCAGATCACAGCTTCTGCGGAAGCTCGAGCCTTTTTTTATATACAGTATTTCCACGCGTCAACGTTCACAAACGCGGCGATTCAGCGCCAGACGACGAGGACTTCTCATGGACCGGTTGCAGTGATTCACACACATATCGCCAACCCGATCGGATTCACGACGAGTCCAGGCGCGCGTGGCGTCGCGGGGGGGGCGCGGGGTTCATGGAGTCAAGCGTGGGTGATGGAACTGCCGTCGCAGACGAGACCGTAAAGATATCACGCGATTATGATTATCAGGAAACTATCCCATATGTAACGATACCACAACCCGGATCCCAAGGGTATAATGCTATCAGTCCCACCAAAATGTCGCATCCCCGTGTTCCGTTGCCCGAGCCCCACGCCAGTCCGTGCCGTGCCGTGCCCATACCCGTACCCGTGGCCGTATTCCCCGTACCTGAATACCTGAATGAGAGCTCCCCTGTTACATGACCGTGTCCGAAGCCCCGCCTCTATCACCAGTCCCAGACACACGCCGGCGGCATGCTCGCCAGAGCAACCGAAAAAACACAAAAAGAGGTTAGAACAAAATCAAAGCCGAGATGAATGCAAAGTGTGTAGAAAAAAATCGGTAGGAAAGATAGAGAAAGCAAGAGATGTGTATCAGTAGATCGCCTCGCGGCGGCAGCGGGGGAGGACGTGATGGTGCCGGACGGCGTGAAAGCGAGAGCGATAAGATGTAGTTAGCGGTGATGTTTGAGGACGACTTATGAGATTGCCGAGGTGTATTGTCGATAAGCGATGCTGGGAGGGAAAACCAAGTGCCGTTGATGTCGCGACGGCGTTACGCCGGCGGAGGTTGAGTATGCCGAGAGGTCGTAATGGAGAGAGAGAGGAGAGTGTTGAGTTGACATCTAAGGTACATAGTAGCGAGCGATCTTTGAAGGGAAATATTCGCACCAATGCAGCCCAAGTCTATCACCGCACCGAATGATCCGACCAAAGACGCCAGTGTATCCCTCTATATGACGGAGAAATCTGTTTCCAGGGCGCAACAAGTCCAGGAGTGAGAATAAACGAAGAAGGGCGGAGGGTGGTGTGTGGGAGGTTAACGCCGAGAACGACGAGCCATCGCAGTACGCGTCGCTAGTAGCGTCGTCGTCTTCGGAGGTGCATCAGCCCGCACCCCGGTTTTGCCGATCTCGGGGTCGAGAGCGTCGCTTCAGCATGGTTTTTAGATGTTGGAATGGAGGGTCGGAAGGGCTGCGCGAGAGTAGGATGGACCGCGCCACCCGCGCTAAATGCACCATCATGCCAAGCAAGGTTTGAGGAGAGGGGCCGGTTTGTATGTCCAGTTCGTTGATGTCGACACTTTGGGGATATCCTCCTTGATCTTCGTGTCGCGTTGAGCATGTTGGAGACCTACCGGCCTGAGGGTGTCAACACACACCAAGTGATACACCTCATGTGAGTGGTCCGGGTGAGCCCTTGCACCCTTGTTGGAGCACACGGGTACGCCAATGCACGGCCGAAGAGGTATGGCGGGAAGACAAGCGAGTGGTCGGCGATAAGTTGACTTTGAGGCGACATGGTGCGATTCCATGGCAGGCGGATTTGGCGCGATGTTGTTTAAAAGGTCCTTGACGCAGATAATCTACGTCATGCAGGCCGGCCGGATGCAGGCTGGCCCTCCAAAAGACGATCACCAGATACACCCCCAACCCATCATGCACGAGGACAGCAGCCAATCAGGGACCGAAGTGGCGAGTCGAGGCTGGAATCCGTTATCGACGTGCAGGTGGGAGAGTGCTGTCTCGATAGGGTGCGTCAAGTCGGCATGGATAACACCGCTTGGTCTGAGGAGAGGGACTCCGACGATGCCCATCAACAGACCAACTCCCGGACGCCAAGTTGTTTGACTGCAGTCGAAGAAAGCGGTGAGAAGAACAAGGAGTGTCGAGGCCGCAAAAGAAACATCGAGAACCCGGCCTCGCCCGCACGTCGCTATAGTAGAAGTAAAGAAGAGGAGCAAGAGGGATGGTGCGTCGGAGAAAGACCTTGTCCCAAGTCCCTCCCATGTTCCTCCCATGTCTCCACACCTTGGCCGTTGATGTCGGGGGTGGGGCGTGCACATCGGCCGGCCGTAGCGGGGCGTCTGGCCGTCTATTTCGGGAAAGGTGGAGGCCGTTCGGAAGAGTTGATTGGTCTGCGCCACAGCAGCTGACAGCCCCTCAGGTTCCACCCATCCACACCGACATGGCGTGAACAAGACAAAGGGGGGGGGGAAACCCGTGGACCCCTACACCACCATCCTCTACGAGAGGACGTCTTCTTCTCCCTGTCTCTCTTTGCGTTGCAGCCCATGTCGTCGGACGTCCCTAGCGCCTGCCCCAATCAAGTCGACGACGTACGACCTCGTTCCAACGACGTCTCTTCAGGCCACCTCCAAATCTTCTCACATTTGCCGTCCTGCTCTTGTTCTCATGCCTTGTCCACGCGGCTGTACTTGGCATGTCACATCCTAGCAGTGGAAGTGACTCACTTCCCACATCCTGACAAGACTCTCCCGTACTGGCCAAGCATGCCATTCCTCTTGCTGATATCGTCGCTCGCTTGTCCCAAAGCCATGCGCTCCCACTCCCATCGGGGGGTAGCCTCACGGCTTCATGCCCGTTGTGCCCCGTCTCCGTATCCACCACCACCGTATACTTGATGGCTTGGGGCGTGGTGCGCTGACATGGACTGATACTGCTCGGCGTAGGTCGTGGGAGCATGCATGGCTGGTATCGCAGTATCCCATCTGCCAGGTGCTGGCGGAGGCGTATGCTGATTGCCGATCGGCGTGTGCAATCCGCTCCCATAAGAGCCGGTCGTCATCGAGCGACTGTCATAGCCTGTCACAGATGGGAGAGGTGCCCCCAGACGGAGCCCAGATTGTCGCGGGGATACGGCTGTAAGCGCGGGTGACAGTGTTCGCGGGGGTCCGGTTGAGTACGCGGGCCAACTGTGCGTGCTTCCCGTAATGGACCGCGGCGACGTCAGCGTGTCGTGATGCACTTGAGACGGGACACCATATGCGCTGACATGTTCCGACCCAACAGTCGGGGCCGGCGGCGTCGGCAGAGGTGGATAGGCACTGACAGGCGTTGGTGTTAAGAGGTGAGAGGCCGGGAGTGTGGATGACGGGCTGGCGCTGTATTTGCCAATGATCTTTTTGAGTGCCGACTCCAGTATCTTCCACGGGAACACCTTGACGTCCTTCTCAATGTTCCTTGGCTTGGGATTGGGGAAAGCCATGATAATCTTGAAGAACTCCTCCGAGTCCGCCTTGGCCTTGCTGACCGTCAAGGGGCGGAAGCCTTCGAGGTTGCGTCGTATGCGGTTCTTCTCCTCAACGGTGAACCTGTCAGGGGCCACCACCAGCTGCTCGAGTAAATAGATGGTGTCAACGGAGGTGACGTAACATTCATTCTTCTCCGCCCACCAAATGCAGCTGATGCAGATGCTGTTGGGAGGTCGCTCGTTCACGTTGACTGCTCTGAATGTTGATGTGAGTGTTGATCCCGTTTGTTTCTTGTTGAACATGACAATCCGTCTTCGGTTAGACCACTCCTCCGGCGACCAGTCCACCGCCATGGTATCCAGCTTGCCGATAATCTTCAAGACAGCCTTGTTGGAGTAGGAACCCCAGTGACTGTATCCCGAGCTTTGACCGCCGCCAGGTGAGCTGGGAATCGAACTGGTCCGCACAAGCTGGGGAGTGGTGGCGGATGGCATGGGTAAGGGCGTCAAGCTGGGGCGAGATATCTGTGTGTGGGTGATGGGAGGACCTGGGGCCCGGTTGTATGCATGCCAGCCAGCCATCGGCGGTCGTAGAGGCGGCGGCACGACGCGGGGATAATGCTGCTCCGTGAAGGAGTTGGTTCGGTAAGCACTGAGCATGCTGTTGTTTTGATCTTGCGGGAAGTTGGTTCCATAGGGAGCTTGTGCTGATTGCTGCGGAGCAGTCGCAAAGTCATAAGTATTTGTACTGGGCTCGTTGCCCAGCTGAGTGCTCGCTGACCTGGGGGACTGATGTTGTTGTTCAGGTGACTTGGACACCTTCCTCGTGATGTTTTCTGAGCTAGCACCTGGGCCTCCCAAGGGTGCTTCGTGATATACGAAATGGCCCACCGCCGTCCTCGAGACTTCGTCTCCGTTTTCAGTCTCGATCAGGAGCGACACAGGCACGTTCTCGCTGGCGCAACTGGTGACCACAAAAGGCGGCGCATCCGCCGAAACAGTGAGCATCGTGGTACTGTCCTGGGGGTCCTTGATAGTCTCCGCTGGCACCTTGTTCGCCCCGAAGATGAGGGAAAAGTAGGGTGCAACCGTGAGGAGATCATACGGCGACGAAACCTTCACAATCACCTTGGTTCCAGCGATACCAGAACTTGGCTGATAAGAAACCACCGACAGCCCTACATTGCCAACGGACATATACGGTGCAACCGCAGAGTTGGCCGCGAACGCACTTTGGTTGATCTGGGCCGCCGTGAGCTGAGCAGCACCGCCATGTTGGGCCGTATAGGCTTGCGCGCCGTAGTGTTGGTAAGCGGCGTCTTCATACCCACGGTTCGAGTCGTACCCTGAATGATGGTATCGTGTTAGCATGTCAGAATGAAACAGAATCCGAGACCTTGCCATAGATATCCTGCTCTAAGTGCTCATGCACTTCCCAAGAGCTCTTCAGCTTGGGATAAAACCTACCGTGGATTGGGCCTGGCTGGGGTTTCCCGTAGTGGGACATGGGGAGGAGACCACCTGGCGGGGAGTCACCCCGAAGGTCTCCGTTTGCCCTCGCGACTGCCTCTTCGTACTTGAGAGTCACCGTCTCTGGTGAGTCGAGGCCTTCCTCGGCGATTATGATAGGCCTTTGAGGATGAAAGTCAGGCTGCTTTCGGTGAGGAATAGCTTGTCAGCCTAACAGAACTCTCGAAACAACATGCATCAAGCCCTCCTTAATCGTTGGCAGCAGGGTTTCGGAATGGCTCAGCTTCGTGCTCTGGTGATGGGTTGACTCACTTCAAAATGCTTGTAGGAAGCACACTCAAACTTCGCAGTAGACATCCAAGCTGTTGAGAAGGGTGTACTTGGGAAAAGATGTCGGGTCTGTTACCGCAGAAAATGCAAACCACTGTTTCGGGAGCGGGTTTGCAACGACAGCAAGAGACTATGGGCTTGTGGGACCACGGAGTCGCAAGGGGGAAAGGGAGAGATATGTCTTGAGATTTCAGTGATTAGACTGAAATCCGCAGATGGTTGAGAGATCAAGGTCAAGCGCGAGGGAAGGGAGGATCCTAAGACAGGCGAGTCAGTCTTAGCAGATTCTCTCGACAAGTATGATTTGAGACATCGTACTCAGATATGTGGATGGCGTTTCCGAGCTTGCAAGTGGCGCTGCGAAATTGGTAGATCGGCTGGCTTGACTTTCAGGGCTGGTGCGATTGGAAATTAGGGAGCTAGACGTCGAAGCAGTTGATATTGTGAAGTGTCCAAAAGAAAAATGAAGACTGCGTGTCGTAGGAAACCAGAAACTGGGTAAGGCGGGAAGAATACCCAAGAGCGGGGATCTTAAAGCAAGAACAACTTCTTTGAAGGTGGATGTTGCGGAAAATAGACTCAGACCGATGCACCTGTCATGGGTCGCTAAGCTGCCAGCAAACCGAAATCTGAAATGGAGTTTCGGGAAGACCCAAGGATTCCAGCGCGGTGGTTACCGGCTGAAAGACGTTCGTGCCAGAGGCTGTTCGCTGGAATGCACGTCAGCCAGAAACCCAAAGATTGCGTGGTCGGTGCTGCTCCGCAGGAACTGCTGGCTGGACGGGAGGTTGCAGCGCGAACCATATCGGCTTCCTGCCGGAGTTCGTGGCCTTGCAGCAGGCGCGGGCAGAGGAGAGGGATCACGTACTCAGCCGTTGGGACTAGGGTGTTCGCCAGAGCGAAGTCCAATCACGGCTCGGAGCTGTCGACAAACGGGCAGATGCGGTTCGTGATGCCGAACCGGTAAAGCCGGACCGTGCCTCGTTCGTTCGCTCTGCAGACCGACGGCGAACCTGTTCGCAAGGACAACAAGCAGCTGTTAGAAACAGTGTCGATGAAAACAAGCCCAAGGTCCCGCAAGGCTCTTGCGCTTCCTTTGGCATCAAAGGAGGAGGCGGAATTTTGTGGCCTACCAGAGCCGAGATGTTAGACGAGCATGAGCAGAAACAGTGAACAATATGGGTGGTGTAAAGCAGAATAGAGTGAGAAAGAGATGGAAGGCGGGAGGGAGAAACGCAGACTCAGAAAGTCAGACCGTGTCGCTGATTTTGTTGCGGGGGTGATGTAGTAGAAGAGGAATGTTGATGAAGCACGAGCGAGTGGTGTTGGATTTCTTGGAGAGGTCGACAGATAGATAGCAAGGCGTCCAGTCTCCTTGCAGGCCAAGGTACGTGTTATGAACGTGAAGTAGAACGACGACGCCGACGACGACGACGAGTCTGTGGCGACGCGAAACCAGATCCACACGGAAGGAACAGGGACCTTGCGAAGATGGATATTGCTTTTCTCTGCTTGCCGCACTAACAGAGAGCTCACGCACCAATAGCTCCGTTCTGGGGTTCCCGACGGCCCTCCCTTACAGTAGCACCCCTCGTCGTTTCTTTTTGAGGAGGGCTCTGATTTTTGCTCTGGTAAGTGCAGGTAGCCTGGCCTGCGGATGACTTTTTGGTGGTGGAAGAAGAAGAACGGCCAAGCAAGGCTCCCAGGCCGGGTGACATTTGTGGGGATGAGGGGAGAGGAGGAGGGGGGGTACGGATACAGAGTATGGAGTACGGTATCTCGAAGAAGGACAGTACGTAGCGTCGAACGTAGAGAGAAGAGAATGACAGGGCCGGGCAGGGATAGGGGCGCCGTTGAGATGCGAGATTCCAGGTGTCTTATGAGCTGCAAGGTTCCATTGATCTGGAGAGAAAGGGTGGGGGGCGGAAGTCAGTCGTTCACTGGGTCCGTACACAGCGTGTGTATGAGTGGTTATGGCTGTCGACGATGATTATGATGATGAACGTGGAACCACTTCAGCTGGCATAGTCGGTATGGAAAAACCTGGGCCGGGGGTAGATAGGCGAGCAGGGCTATCACTCTGTTCATGTGTCCGTCTGGCCTACTACTCGGACGCCGCAGAAGAGCTTGGCCATTTTGTGTCCTTGATAGGCGGGACACGGGGTGGTCATTCTAAGAGTCGAAAGAAGCAACGAAAGGGCCCCATGCAAGGAGACCGGAGAAGAGCCAGTCGTTCGTACCAAACAAGAAGGGAACAGCCGACCAGAAGGAGGCGGGAATGACAAATGACGGGAGCCACAGGAGGATCAGGTATTCCTTGGAATATAAGAAGAGGACAGAAAAAGAGAAGAAGGGTGAGAACGAGTAGAGGAAAAAGGAATCATGGATGGCACTTACTCGAGATCGGCCGTGATGGGCAACGCAGCGCAGCAAAAGCAGCAAAAGCACGTCGTCTCTCGGTACGTATACTTTCATATGCTGAGAGATGGCACACACACGCGCGCACCCACACCCACAAAATACCGCTGGTGCAAGGTTGCCGTGTAAGTCGATAGACAGAGAGGGGAATTGTGCGTGGCTCTTATTGCTCCCCTGAGTAGCTTAGCTTAAGTGAATGAACCTGGTGGCAGCGCGAGGGCTCGAGGTTGAGCTGAGAGCAACAGCTGTGAACAGTGAGTGAGATCGACGGTTATGGAGACTGAGCAGAGCGAGGGGTGTGTGTACAGCCGAGCAACGGGTGTAGCCTGAATGACGATGTGGAAGCTGTCGGTGTCGACGCTACGAAACCAAGGATTAGCATGATTGGTCATAGCTCCTAAGAGGAGCTGCAGCAAGCCCAATGAGAGGCTGGGATGGGATGAACAAGAGGAATGGGAAGGGTCGTATGGCATGTGGCCAGTATTAGCACGAGCCGGGGCCCGTCTAAAGGCAGGGTGGGAGCGTGGGTAGCCTGTGCAATCGGGACTCAAGCGGCGCGGTCCAGTGTCACTGGATCTGGCTTGGGGACTATCGACCGGCTGAACCCTTGCATGCGTCCGTCCGGCTTTGAACCTTGCACCAGACAATCCTGTCAACTGATGTACATGTGTGTGTGTACATGGGTGCAGGCGGCCTATTACAACGCGGCTGCGCTGCGGATGCGATACTGGCCTTATGCTTATGCCATTTCAGGAAGTGGGATGAACGGGCAGTATGGGTACGGAAATGAGATGATATCAAAAACGTGAGGGGAAATGGAGGACGGGAGTGCGAAACGAAACAAGCATGGTACCGAGCAGAGTTTCCCAGGCATATAATGCAAGTAGCTGTGGAGGAAGGGGTACCCTTGACATGGATATGGAGACCGGTGGAAGCAAGCTGGAGTAAAAAGAGGAGACCGGGAGATCCGCACCAAGGGAGGTCTAGGTACCCTGCGGCACAGAAAGTGAAGATGAGACGTACATCAGATCAAACCACCAATAGCCAGAAGTATGATGTAGAGACAGTCTCTTCCGCCTGTATCCTCTGCGTCCTCTTGCCCTTTATGGCTTGGTCTGCTTTGCGCTTCTTCTTAAAGCAATCTTTCTGCTGGTGTTCCAAGTACGGCGAAAACGAGGTACCGTGAATCAGCAACCAGCAGGACTGATCGGAGAGCGTTGGGTTCGCCCGGCTTCGTTCGCGGCCGAGATAAAAGCCGATGGACTGGTTAATCAGCAGACTGGAAGGGTCGTTAGGAATAATTCCAATCGATAGTCGGCGTCGTCTCGGCTGCTTAGGCTCCCGGGGCGCATCTGCCAAAGGAAGAGCTCTGATGGTGTGGAGTGGCCGCAAATTATCCGGACGGGTAGACGGGCTGTCACGATGTTAGATACGCCAGGGCTGGCTGCAGCACCGTCACCGTACCCGACTGTGCTTATTTCCTTCTCTTCTTGTGTCTGCTTTGGGCCGTGATCAGCAAGACCAAATGCAATGGGACACGGCACGCACTGACCCGTGGCGCCCAGAAAAACGAGAGCCGGAAATCAATAGAGAGCAGCAGCCAAGAAAGATTTGGCGCCGTTGCTCTCCAAGGTTCCTGCTCTTTCGGTCTGTGTTTGGTGTCTTTGCACGCGCGCGTGTTTCTTCGTGTCCCTGCTACCGTCCGGGGTTGATCTCGGAGCTTTCCCTGGCCTGTTCTTCCCCTTGTCTTGCTGGGAAGGCCGTCTTGTTTAGTTGGTTTTCTCTTGCTGTGCCCTGTTACTAGCAATTGGTCAGCCCAACATGTTAATAGTGCAGGTGAGGCACTCAGTCCCGGTGACGATCAGTGGGTTCATCCTCCCGCTGGAGAATAGCGCCATTGCAACATCGCCGGTGAATCAGGGCTTCATTGGGTCATGTCGATGGATTGACGCGGGCACGGGGGCCGATAGAGATTAGAGGCGATGCACCGACTGGCAAGCAGAGTGAAGTGAGTGACTGAGAACTTCTCGTCTTGCTCCATCTGAGTATATCGCCAAAGGTTCAGCCACCCAGGCGACAGGACCGAATGGGCCAAGCCTGATGAACACGCTTGGAGAGCCAAGACCCAAGCCGGCTTTTCGCTGCCTTCAGAGGCCTGTTGAGACTCGCGCTGCTTCTCGCAACGGGTCCAACCCCCCCACCCTTGCAGCCAACAAGATGAAGCAAGCTGATGCGCCCAGTGACGGGGATGATCGACGGGAACGTAGCCAGACGGCGACGCCTGTAAGATGGCCAGAATAAACTTGGCACCTTTCTAACCCGGGAAATTGAAAGAGATCGCAACCCCCGTCAGTTCTGCCCGAGCAGGCCCCCACCCCCAGCACAGCTGAACGGCCTAGCCTCGATTATGACTGTGCAGAGGGGCGTAGGTTGAGGGTCGCTGGTGGCGTCACCGAGGCGGATGACGATGGCGAGGCAAGCAAGATGACGATTTCCAGGTCATAGGGACATCGTAGATACCGATGACCATGAAACATCGTTGAAGCTCACGCAGCAGCACTCTCGCGCTCCTATTCCGTGTTTTCTGCCCGGGATGGAGAGCCTCTTTTTGCAAGAAGGGACCCTGGCGCACTCGAGCGAGTCCCTCGGTGCGTGGATGTGATCGAACAGACAGCAATCGCCTGGTTCGCATGGGGGGACGTGAAGAGGAAAAGAGTTCAAGACTCACGGGTTCGGCCAGGTCTAGTGTTTTGACGATGTCTCGTCCGGGAATAGACGGATCTGTTTCTGTCTGCCGATGCGTGTCAACTTCACAACTATCCGTAGTGCCCGTGTCTCGCTGTCATGTCAGGCACGGACATACTGTTCGTTGCCGCCCACTTGCTGAGTTCACCTTCTTCACGCCAAGTCCAGCACACTGAACAATGTGGGTGAGCTGGCGTCGGCCAGCTCCTAGTGGGACCGTCGAGAAGAGGCACTGAGACTGAGACTCGTGTCTGGGTTTGAGGCACCCGTATTTGATTTAAAATCTCGTGCGGTTGATGCGAGTGAGTTATGGTGCTAGCGAGAGGTGCGCAGCATGATGCGAGGGGTTGATGGGAGAACGTTGCAGTCGCAAGCTACCGGTATCGTTCAATGATGGGACGAGACGCCAACAAGTCGGGCCAATGGCTATTGACTAGCCTTGGAGAGAGTTTCTAGGGTGTGCACAGGCAACGGATGGCTCAACGTCGTCGATATCCCGGGAACGGTTGCGGTCTTATATTCAACGTGGGTGCTTTGGGGATAGCCAAAGTCTGTTTTTGGCGCGGCGTCTTATAAATGACTTGGGACAACATGGCATTGATTCAAATGCGCTCTTCTCGAAAACGTCGGTGTAGCCATTGACTGGAGTGCAAGCGAGCACCAGTGCAAGATGAAGATTGCCGAGATACCGTTGGCCGTCGGGCCATCGAGTCCTCTCCAAGCTGATGAACACCAGATTGCGTTCGTCTGTGTAGGTGCATCCCCGAGGATCTCTTCTTTGTGTTACCAACGCAGGCGAGGGCCGGATGGCGAGGGTTTGGAAGGCGGGGTGAGATTAACGTCGTCTCGCCGCCATTCTCAACCAGTAGAGTCTCTATGCCTTCAACTGTCATGGGTGATGATGCGTTCCTCAGGCGCAGGGCGGGAGGCGTGTGAGAGCGAAAGCGGCGTGCGTGAGTGTGGCGGCAAGATGGGTGGGACAAGATCCGACATGAGGAAAGACGCCAATAATGCTAGTTGAAAGCGCCAGAGATTAAATCGCGCCCCGCCGACACATCGATTGGTGCTACTGGTGTCTGTAGTACCTAAGGTACCGTATGATGGGTTCCATGGCGGTGGTGGGCGGCTGTAGTGGTAAGGTGAGGGAGGCATGGGCTTTGAAGCCGGGCCATGCCGTAGTTGGTGGTCGGAGCAGTGATGAAACGAACGCCAGAGCCTGGCGAATGGACTTCGCATGGCGAAGGAAGCCAATTGGCAAGGCGGCAATGAGGCCCTCAGCCCTAGCCGGAGAAATCAGGTCGAAGTATTGAAATCCGGGGCGGCATGTCCTGAAGCTACCCAGCTAAGGTAGGTTGAGCTTGACGTGCAGCTTAGGACCGACTTCTGTTTGCGGAAGTTGGTCTAGACAGGAGAGCGAATGAGTGATGGCGGCTCGCATGCTCCATGTTTGGATGCCATCGCCTGTCGGACAAGTCTGTTGGCAGGTCCGAGATGTCGAATATTTTCCAAGGGCCGTAAGGGAGGCGTGGGAGGAATTGATAGAGGGAGCCCGTCTTGGCCCATACGAGCGCGGCTTTGACTGCGTGAGGGGTTACCGAAGACATGGCGACAGGGCAGTCCTGGATCGACGGCTAGGAGAGGGCTGCAGGGACGGCCCATGCTGGAAGATCAACACTGCGAGTTGAGCTGGGTACCCCAGACGGGAAAGTGGTGCCCAGACTGCTAGTGGGAGGCAGGGCAGCAGATTGGAGGCAGCTGAGGCAATAGGAGGATGGTTGGGATGGAGTGATGCGGAGGAGGTTGGTGATACGGCCGTGTCTGCGACGGACAAAAGTGCGGAACGAATGTAGCGGTGTCGGTACGGGTGTCGGTGCCGGCGTTGATGGTACTATTAGCCATGAAGACGTTGGAAGATTCTGCCGGTACATTGGAAGGTGAGGTGAGGTACCTTGAGGTATGATGAGGAGGCCGACAAATAGGCCACAGGAGGAGATGATGCAGAAACGAGTGTCGGTGAGGTCCAGTCGTCCAAGGTAAGGGAAGGTAATGAAGGTAAGGCAAGGCAAGGCAGCTGGCTAAGGTACCTGGTTGTGCGATAGTTGGCTACAAAATTTGAATTTTTGTTCTCCCCCCTCTCTCTCTCTCACACACACACACACACACACACACACACACAAAGACTCCTCAGGCAGTCTGCTATGGAAGTTGCTAATTGTAAAGAGCCTTCCTACAGTAAAATAAAACCCCAGGTTATGACCATCAGATGGGGAAGGTTTGACCATGATGCTGATGCATGAGGCGACTCGGGGCAGGCACGTTGCACATTGCACGTTTTACCTTACCGTACCTACCTTAGTGACGGGCAGCCGTTTTCGGGGGGCTCCTTCGTACTATGGGTAATCATTAGTACTGCGTAGAAGCTACCATACTTTTTAAGGTTGCCTCACGTACCTTGAGGTATACATCTTGCGGCTCTCCTAACGTAAGGCACATCGTGCTAGAGCACAGACTAGATAGGTAGGTACCTAAAAAAGTTATTGTGATGCTATCTATAACTGAATGAAGCTTGGGAAAGCGCCTTACATAAGATAAGGTACCTAGTATTCCCCTGATGCAGGTTGCTATTGTCATTGTAAGGAGCGCACGAGCAGTAAGTCTAGGGAACGATCCGTCAAGGGATGAATGCGACACGCCTTGAGGTCCAGTAGGTACCTGCCTGCAGTGAGTCTGTGCTAGACATCAGACGAGTCTCAGTGAACATGAGCTTAGAATAGCTGCTGAGGACGCGCTAAGAAGCAGAGCGTGACGATGTCGGGTGTTAAGGCGCCTTACCTTAGGCACCTCGGTAGGTAAGGTAGCTGTCTTACATACCTACCTTTGGTATGTAGCTACCTGGAACGGCTTAGACACCGTGCTTTCTATTCTTTACCTAGCTAAGGTAGGTAGATAGATACCTTAAGGTAGGCTGGATTCAATGGAAGGTATCTTAAGGTACCTTACCATACCTACCCAATTGCGCTGCTGTTCATTCGTTGCCCTTCCAAGTTCACCTTGTCACTATCATCTCTTCCAAATCACATTCATCACCCCCTTCCTCTTCCTTCCTTCACACCTCCAACAACCTGATACTATGTATGGGAGATGGATGGTGTTGGGGAGGGAGAAAGAAAAGAAAAAAAGAAAAGAAAGAAAACACCGTCCGAACCCTCCAGTCCCCCTCGCCGCCACTGATCCTGAACATCTGATGATTTTCTCCGCCAGAGCTTTCTTATTCATTCATTGGGCCCTGTCCTCGTCCTTGTGCTGCAGGTCCCAGAAGGTAGGGTCCACCCTGGCATGTCGGATTTCTACTGCAACCGTCCGTCAGTACGCCTCTTTTCACCCTTCACCTCGCACGTCACTCACCACACCGACGCAGCGATCCTCCGAAGTCGACTATTTGGCCCAGCTTCACCTTCATCTCGACAACTGATCAAATGACCCCTCCTCTCCTCTCGACGCAACCTCGACGCGCCCTCGCCTTGGCATGCCCCTCATTTCCCTTCAATCTTCCCCGGGCGCTATCGCTGCGCTGCGCGGTCTCTGTCTTCCCGCCCCCCGCCTGCAAGACAACTCGAACACAGTAAGATCGGGCTCGGAGTCGATCATCGCAGGGAGGAAACTTCGCCCTACGCCGTTCCGATACGTTTTCACTTCTTCTTCGCTGCGTCTTATGCGGCTAAACTTGCGCACATTCAACCCGCCTGGCAAGAGTACCCTTCGCCTGCATCGTTGAAGCCTGGATCGTGCCATCGGCTCAAGCCAAGGCCCTCACCGATTCTTGCCCACCAACCTACTATCTGCCCAGCACCCGCATGTGTATGCACCGGCACTTGAATCCTGCACTGCCGATACCTTCTCACCCTCTCTGCCTCCCACAGATTACCTTGTGCTAATCCTCTCTGTCCAAGGCACAAGGAAGTTGAGGTACCCCTTCTCGAATCTACGGTCGGCCAACCGCCAGGCACGACACACACACGGATACCGCACCTCGGATACGGCCGTATCACAGCGAACCAGCCCAAGCTACATTCTTACCAGGCACCGCCACATCTTACACCAAACGCCGGATCGAGCTTGTCTGTGCTTGGGCCCTGCTACCGTTCCAGTGTTCGCCCGTTTACGTGCCCGTCCTTGTCCCGCTTCGCAAGGCCGCTTGCCGCCTCCCGTCCTACCTCGATGGATGCGGAGCCTCGTTGACTGGCCTGCGACATCTGTCGGCTTGTCTCGACGACGTCTTCCATCCTACCGTGGCTTTGGAAAGCAAGCGTGGGCATCCCGGCAGTCTCGCCCGCCACAGGACCCATTGCTCGTCCTCTCTCGCCTCTTTTCGTCTTACCGCCTTGAACCTCGGTGCAACTCTGCGCAACTTTGCCCTTGCGCAATACCAGATCCAACCACTCAGTGCTGGATCTGTTCCCGGATACTTGTCATATTGTTCTGCCCGCGTCCCTGACCGTACCCTACCATGCAACTGGTCTGCACCTCAGTAGGTCATCCCAGCAATCGCAAAGGGAAAAAAAACAAACAAAAAAAGTGTTGGTGCGGACTACTTTACGCACCGAGCCTCGTTCCCTCTGGGCCCGCATCATGCAGATTTGCTGCCGAGTACCCTCGCATCCGTACCGTCGTGTTTTGCGTATGAGAGACATTCTTCCTCGGGCCCACCTCACGGCGGGAAGCCGAGGTTGGCGGGTTCGCATTCCATAGGCCAACGAAACCATGTAACCCGTAACTACCATCACTAATTGCGGCTGCGGCAGGCAACTTGGTTCCTTAATCGTCCACGGTCGGTTGCGTAGTCACGGCACTCGCGATGATGTCCCGCCGCCGGCTCACCTTTCTTTGAAGCTTTGGGTGTCAACTGTCACGGCAGCCGCTACATCGACACAACCCGCTCTCGGTTTGCCGATTTCAGTGCCACCTGTGAGCTCGCAGCCGTCTTCACATCACGCTGGGTAGTTACCATGCGCCACTGTTCTGCGCACATCATTCCGGGTGTTATTCCCAGGCGCTCGGATGCTCGGATTGAGCCGACACTGGAAGCAAGGGCTTCTACTGTAGTTCCAAGACAACCTCCATCACCCATCCCCTGCCATGGTCTCGGGTCATATGACCTGACGATTATCAATTGTGAACCGACGCTGCGGGTCAAATCTGCCAGCTGCTTGCGAAAACAACGCGTCTCCAAACCGGAGAATAGGCGTTGGGATCCAAGTTCTGTAGCTGTCCTCAATTGCACGATCTATCGACTTGCAGGCCAAGATTGCTATGTTCAGCCGTTGACGCCGGGTCGGCGGAAAACGTCCTCGGCAAGGCTTACTCACCGACGAGGTTCAACGCCAGGCACCTCACGACGTATCGTCGAGTCCACGACGGCCGCCGCTCGTGAACATGCAACCACCCATTGCCGGGAATTTTGCAAGAATTGACAGGAGGAACGCCGGTTTCACTTCCCAAGATCATGCACGTCCATAGTGCCCCGGAAAGAGATCTTGCGCTCCTTGCCTTGACTCTGTTGTCTCACCCCTCCATCGCTACGCTCAACGTCTGCCTCTGAGCGCTGTTGTACGACACCTGTGTCTGGACCGGGAGGAGGCCGCCATACTTCCGGTGATGCTAGAGGCGCCTTCAATGGCTGGAAAACCTCGCCGCAACGAAGCTGAGGATTCCGAACTTACAGCCCCGGGTGCCACAAGTATCGCCAAGTGTGGTCTCTATTTGAGCTCTTGACGAGTCTCGCTCAGTTACAATCGACCTCGGCACTGCTTCGTGAAATCGCAGTCATATCGACGCGTACAGCCTGACCCCGCGCGCAGCGGGTAATTGCTTCTACGCTCCTGCGGTGTCCTCGTCCTCGCTAATCTGCTCCTCTTACGGGTCTCATGGTCAGCACAACAGCCTCACCCACAGCCCTGGGTCCGGGTTACTTCTTGATTCCACCTAGGCCTCTTGGTTCGACGCTGCCATGACGCCTTCACAACCGGTCCCTGCGACTCCAAGCTATGGCAAAGTGGCCTTGTCATCTAAAACTACCGGATGAACAGGCCCCCTGCGGCGTCTCAATCGTAGCGACGTTCCAAGTTTGGCACCCTGGCCGTCAGCTAGCACCGCACACCAGTTTCGGACCCGAGAATGGAAGCCCCGGCCAAGTTCACTTAGTGCATCAGGCTTCTACACACTCAGCCGCCTAATTGATTAATCAGTTCTCGTTGACTTTGTGACTTGGTCAAGTCGGCATGACAATCACTTTGACAAAAATCGTTTTTGATGTGGATTCGGCAAAGAACGTTATATCCCGTGCATTCCTGATTGCCTGTACGACATCAGTAGCAGAAGGCGCCCCATCCCATTTAATGTCCGCGACCCAGCACGCTGGGATTTGACTGGGATCGAGAACGGAGCCACAAAGAAATTGATCGAACTGTTTGCGCCCGGTCGTTGGGCTCAGGGAAGCAAGGCCAGCCTCTGTGCTGGTACCAGTCGATAAAGTCACCATTGCTTCCCACGAAGCTCGTTGATGTAACTGGCTCGTCGCCAGTTAGACGAGAAATGCTTGGAGCACCCGATCCTGCACGTTTCCGTTTGCTGGTCCTGTCTTCTGGGTCGAACAGCTAAGCTATCGCCAACGACCAGCAAATTCTGTTGTCGATTCGGCATTGAGTTTATTGCAGGAAAAGAATTTTCTGGATTTGCGTACGGCTCTGTCGGAACGAGACGAAGAGGAATAATAATAAACACTTGACGCCTCAAGAACCAGCGCGTTTCGACATTCATCACTCAGTTGGGAATCATTCTTTGCGATGGTTGTCCCGGGTCGTTTCATACGGAGCAAAATGGCAAGTTCACGGTCACTCAACGACAGCGCGAATTGGGTAGGCGTCATGTTCGTAACACGACAGTCTGGCACGGAGACGGCTGTATTAGTCGGTCGCACGAGAAGGCTCCGTGGCAGTCCTGCAGGCCGCCGTCGGCATGCTTCATCTCGGGTTTTCCCACGATCCTGCAGCAAGGCGTGTGTGACCAATCAGCAGCAGAAGAAAGTATGGGAGAGACGGACAGATGATCGGTGCGCCCTGGCGTAATGCCTCACCCTCGCTCAAGCTGGGTGGGTGGGTGACACAAGCCAGTTTCTG
Source organism: Colletotrichum euphorbiae (assembly GCA_037178605.1). Taxonomy (NCBI): domain Eukaryota; kingdom Fungi; phylum Ascomycota; class Sordariomycetes; order Glomerellales; family Glomerellaceae; genus Colletotrichum; species Colletotrichum euphorbiae. The sequence goes on from JAXCEF010000192.1 coordinate 89,134, forward strand.
TACTGGCCGGCCGCCGCATAACCATGCTCTGAGTCTGAACGCTGGACTCAATCCTCTTCGTATCATCGCCTTTTGCTACTAATAAGCGTGCCTCGGCCTCTTCGCGTTATGTGCCAAGAAGAAGCTTCCAAATAATATAGGAAAGTGGGGAGTTGTTGAAATAAGAAAGCATGGCGTCTCGTGGCGCTAAATAATGATGGGCTGGTTGGGCTGGGAGAACACTTGTGAAGCTGATCCGGCGTGGGGAGCCCCAGTTCGTCACATTCGATATGCATTCGAGCCTCGCAGAGGTTACGAGACATGGACCTTCTCCATGGCCAGACCACGGTCAATGGCAAACCTTTCAGGATCACCACTGGGCCTTTGTCGACTCCAAGGGTCCCCTCACTGCAGTGACAACCCACCAAGGCGTATCCGTATCGTCATCAAGTCACTTGTTGACATGAGCAGGGGTTTCCGCGGCTGGCAGCAGCACCGGCAAGCCAGATCATGTTGCCATGGACGCAGCGAGCCACAGTGCGACTCATTGCGATATCTTGAGCAACAGAGAATCATCCTACCGTGGTTCCAGATCTTTCAAGATCCCGGTCACATCCTTCGCTCGTGGCCACCAACCACAGCCCATTTGCCGGGCTAGGCTGTGAAACTGCTGCTCACAATCTCGGCTGATCACACTTTGCCAAAGTCAGCAGGCGCTTCTGCTGCTGGGTTTGTCCAACTGTCGAACCCTAACGCTCTTTGTAGTTGTTTTTGATTTGCAACCACGTGGGAACGAACAATGGGCGACCTGGACGAGCCCGTTCGGAAAATGCGCTACTGCGTTTCGTTTCATCTGTCTGGTAACTGGTTATCCAAAGCTCCTCCCGTCTTGGGCGGCAGCTTGCGACCTAGTGCATACTTATTTACAGCACCGTCGATAGCTCTATCGGACGAACGACGCCGGCGACGAGCGCCTCGGCTGAGGGTGTTCGGCGGCTTCTAAGCACGGCGACCAGCGATCATCTGATCGGCTGCAAGCATAGCCTTGCTGTCCCCATCCGATCGGCCCTGGACTGCGTGCGGAAACCAGGGTTCTGGGGAGAAAATCTCCCATCTCACCGCTGCGTCACACTCAGGGTGGATGGAGGGAGACCAGCCTTGGCCGCTAAAGCCTCCCAAGACTTCCTACGAGTGCACCCCGTTGCGGCATCCATGCATGCCCCCATACGCCGGCCATGTCGATGACAGAGAGCGGTGGGAAGCTGCATGATCTTGAGCATGGATAATCACCAAATGACCCAAAACACTTGAACTTCGGTCTTTGCTGCCGCATTTCTCGCCTTCCCAGCTTCTGTGTCATTGTCACGTTCACGGTCGGGCCTCGTAGCAGTCCAACACTTTTTGTGTCCCGACGACGAATGCTTCAACAAGCTAGAGACTCTCTCGGATACTGAGCATATTTACGGGTTCATTGACCCGCTGCAGTCGTGACGCGATGGAAATACACGACTGGCAATCAACCAGGTGTTTCCTCCACGCCTCAGGACCCCGAACTTGAGTAGAATGAGGCGCAAACGTGAATTAGTAACAGCTTCGGTACCGCGTCTCTCAACGGCTATGAGGATTCACGCAAAGTTTACTACTCGGATACGTCTTAGGCGTTGACTTGGAAGGAGGCGCATTAACATCTGCTGCAAAATTCACTTCCATCCCTCTTGGAAGATGTATTGGCGTTCTACACAACGACCCCGAAAATGAGCGGCTTGTGCGGTGCTTTTCCTGGCTTATACGAGACTGACGACATCAATCCCTCCGCCTGCCACTTAATCCCAAACCGCACGACCTCTGGCAACTCGCCAAAATGCCTTCGTCACAGCTACTAAGGAGCATACGAGGTGCCACTCGTCCACCCCCTGGTCCCGCAGTCGTCTCCGCGCTGGCTCGAAGAACAGCGCGGGCGGGCTACCACGGCTCGCACACCTGGGACCAGTAGGCGCTCTGCCACCCAATTTCTCGGCCTGAAATGACAGCCTCATGCAGGCCTGGATCAGAGTCAGTCTCGCTCGTCAAGATCCTCTATTGGCCTGAACCCTTATCGTGGTCAAGCCCCGAGGGATTGAGGCGTCTGTCGTGTACTAGCAGCGATCTGATCCTGTTTCTCCTCTCTTCCTTGTAATTTTAGCCCCTTTTTCTTTCCCACGGATTCACCCGCAGAGTATCCTGGTCTAGGGGCAAATCTTAGACATCCTCGAGGGGTGGATGCTGTAAAGACTTGGGGGAGGGGCGTAACGCGGCGATGTGGCTGCGAAGGATTCAGATAATCCATCGTCGTACCTCTCACGTTGCTCCGAGAGCCGAGCGACGCATCCAGCAATGCACCGCAATCCCAGTGATGAGGCAATCTCAAGGGAGAGAAGGGTGGGGGGGCATCGTACAACAGAGCAAGCGAATTGGTTCCTCTGAAAGACGCATCTTTATTGACGGGCGTTGTTATTCCTCCAACGTAACATCTAATCAAGTTTGGCGAGTTTCTTGTATCCGCCGAGTCACAGAATTCCACGCTGATGCGCTTTCGCTACACTCTAGAGTCGCACAAGAAGAAGAAGAAGAAGGTTCGAACCCGGGGACTCTTTCAAGGTAGCCGCCAGATAACGTACCGAACAAGGACTCGGACACAAATCTTTCTTCATCGAGACCATCGAACTGGGTGTCCCCGCGCCTCGAAGCCGACCGGGGGTGGGTTGCCCGTCTCTGCCTGATGCTGAATCGGTCGACGTCTGTGGCTCAGACATTCATTTGACACACCGATGGGGCGTCTCCTTTCGGGCCACGAACACATGAACACTTCTCCGGGCCTGTTCGGTGTGGGCATAACCGTTTTGCCGCTCCATGGGTTGCTCTCTGAGCTACGGAAGATGTCTAGGGGGGAGAAAGAGGGGGGGGCGGCGCTTGGGAGTCGAGACACGACATGCTTGAATAGGCGAGCCCGAATGCTCGGCATCATGAGGTTTTGAAATCCTGTGCCACGGTGATGTGAAATGCCGGACTGGCGAGCCTTTGTTTCGAGGATGCGGAGAGGTCAATGCTGTGGAGTTCGCAGGGCAGTTTTGGTCGTTTGGGTGACCGCTGCGTGGTCGTCTTGTCGAATTCCATACCTGATATGAGGTGTCAAGCGGTCTGCAACTCCCGTCTCGACGGGATCATCAGGCTAACTAAGCGGGGCGCTGTCCTTCTCCTGCTAACTACGGCGTAAGTTTGCGTCCTTTCCGCGATCAACGTGAGAGGCTTGATTGTGTCAATTTGGTGATATTGAAAATGGTATTCGAATACGCTTCGAAAAATCCGATGGCTGGTCGAGTACGTTCGCCTCCGCGCCGGCCGCGTCTTCCATGGACCCAACTCGTTGGGGTGACCGGATCTTGGACTTGAGTGAGGTTTTGCTTTTAAGCCAAGTTGCGACTCTTTCCCCTTTTCCAGGCTTCTCTCCAGAGATTTCCGAACGTCATGACCTTATTCGAAATTGTCTCTCTGAAAGTTGCTTGTGGCAGCACACGAAACCATTTGATCTAGCTACTCCAAAGCCTCGCAGTGCCTCCCCTCTTTCAGCATACGTAGGTGGGTGAGATTCCGCGGGAAAAAAAATTAAATTCGGTCTCATCGTGCTGGCGACGTCGAAAGCATTTGTCGGTCTTGACTGAGTCAAGTTTACATTGCTGCCGCTCCGTCTCGTCGGTGTCTACGTCCACTTCTAGTGAGACGAGGGAAGACGGCAATCCAAATCTGCACGTGGGAGAAGATGCCGCCCTCTGCGAGACTGAACTTGGTATACACGCACAGAGAGAAGGGTTTAGGACTTGGAAGATTGATCTACGGCCTGTGCCGCAGACTTCGGACGGGAGGAAGTAATGCCGATTTCTGCCAACTGTGAATGTCGGCTTTTTAGGATACTCTCAGGCAATTCCTCTAAATTCTTCACTGGACCATGCTGGATTGTGGCCATCTCGTCGTACTCGTGCCAAAACTCGGAAGACTATCACCGTACGAATAGGTTCCGTGTTACTCAGAGCTCATCCTTGATCGCTCTGTTCGTGCGGTCATGGCTCTTGGCCTTGAACCCGTCACCAGGCTGCGCGATTCTCCTGAGCCGGAAGACCTTGGCCGCATGGCTTGGCACCACGGCCTTGAGCACCCCCTGAGGCTCGACATGACCAATCTTCTTGCCGAACAACCTCGGATCCTCCCTCTCGAGGCCAACGGCGTACGGAACCTCGGTGGCGTTGTACCAGTTGGCCTCCCTGAAGACCTTAATTCTGTCTTCATGGCTCTCGGCACTCAACAGCGCCTCCGCCGTCTCCGTCGGCATCCGGTCCGCCCACAGGTCATGGACAGCCCACCCGTACCGGACCTGCGGCGCCGAGCCACCGGGCCCGTCGCCGACGAAGATCTCGGCCAGCGAGGACCGCATTTCCATCTCGGCGCCGGCGGCGTTGAGGAGGACGACGACCTGGTCGCCGTTCTCGAGCCGCCCGCTCCAGACCTGGGCCTCCGCGATGCCGAACTCGTCCGGCACCAGGTCACCGCCGACGTCCCTCCGGACCCGCAGAGCGCTGCGCCCGTGGGGGTCCTGGCTGATGGCGATGATGGCGGGGTTGTTGACGATGCTCAGCGCCTCGGCGGGCATGTCGCGCAGGTCGTTGCCCAGCATCATGGGCGACTTGAGAGCGGCCCAGAGGGCAAAGTGGGCCTTGTACTCCTCGTCCGTCATGCCGCCCTGCCCGACCTCGAGCATGTCGAGGTCGTTCCAGCCGCCCGGGATGCTCTTGTCCGCGAAGGCGGCGACGCGGTTGATGATGAAGAGGACGGAGCAGTGCGTCCCGGGGGCGACGCAGAAGGGGTCGGCGGCGGCGTTGCAGCTGCAGAGGTCGTCGGGGCGGGTGAAGGAGTCGTAGATGTCGCCGGACATGCGCCAGGCGTTCGAGATGGACATCCCCCACTGACGGGACGTCAGCTGCCTAGCGTGGCTATGACGGGCGAAAGGGAGGGGGTGTGAGTGAACCTACCGTGTGCACGTAGTCCTCCCCCCAATTGCAGAGGCTGAGGGCGATGTCTCGTCCCGTCTCCTTGAGGGCGTCGGCCATGACCTTGAACCTGTTGAAAGAGATCTCGGGCGTCCCCATGCGACCCATGTGGTAGCAGTTGTCATATTTGAGGAAGTCGACGCCCCAGGAAGCGAAGCTCTCGGCGTCGTCCTTCTCGTGGTCGAGAGACCCAGCTATACGCAATCGTCAGCTCGGGGGTCCGGGACACTATCGACGGGGCCGTTGTGAGCGCACCGAACCTGGCGCACGTCATTTCGCCCGCGGTCGAGTACATGCCGTACTTCATGCCTAAGCTGTGGATGCGGTCGGAGACGTGGTTCAGGCCGTTGGGGAACTTTTCGGGGTTCGGCTGGAGCTTGCCCTGGGCGTCACGACCGTTCTCGTCTTGCCAGCAATCGTCCAGAACGACGTGGTTGTAGCCGAGGTCTCGGAGACCAAGGCTCACAATGCTATCCGAGGTGCTGAGAAGAAGATGCTCCGACACGTCACAAGCGAATGCATTCCAGTTGTTCTACTCATTGTCAGCCCCTTCTGGATGATCGGCGGAGACTAAGGCGTAACTCACCCATCCCATTGGAGGCGTATCGGCCAGTCCATTGTTGAGAGCAGCGACTCGTCCCGCGGACGCCAACGCAGCTACGAGACCCAGCGATCTGTATGTCATTTCGACCGTCTTTGGGGCAGAGAAAGGAGAGGAGGGATCTGCTTTTCGCCCAGCTCCTCGACCAAGGCGCAAAACCACTCGAGGTTTGGTTCTTATACCGACTAGGACCAGGGAAAAGCGGTTTCGCGAATGCGCCGTTCGGCTCCTCCCATCGTCTCCTCCAAGCATCCACGTTCCGGCCTCGTCGACTGACAACACGGCCGGCCGCCAAGGGCGGGGCACCGAGGGGCACGGTGGCCGGTGCGACTCCTACAAACGGAGCGTGCTGTCGCTGCGACAGGGGGCGGAATACTTTCGAGAGTTTCCCGCCGACTTCTCCGCGCCAACCGGACACAGCCCGAGTCATGCGCCAGATCCGCGCGCAAACGAGCTTGATCACTGCATCTCACCGGCCTGCACCTCACCTTACCCCTCCGCAAAAGCTCATCTTACCCCCTCCACTTTTAGCCGTGAGCGCGCGCACAGACTAGTTTTGTACCACAA